>WNWK01035074.1:0-20025 GCA_009830355.1 Cherax destructor | reverse complement strand
CCGCCATGACGCTTCTGGTCTTCGGGCTGTTCTATCTGCGCTTTTCGTGACAAAGAACTCGTCGGGGCCCCGGCCGTTTCAACATCTTCCCCTTTGGGGGGCCCCTTCGATCCTGGGAAGGTCGAATTTCGCTGGCCGGGCCCCTTGGGGGCCTTTTTTTGGACCCTTTCCCCTTTTCACCCGGGGGGTCCGAAGGGGTCCCAAGATCGGATCACCACTTTTCGGCTCGATCTCCACCCCCGTAATTTTTTAAATTCGGGTACGACTTTTTCCCTTCGTGGGCTTGTGATCGGGGGGGCCTCCCCCATGTCTTCGACCATCCCGCATCCTGAAATCGGTCGACGGGATAAAGGGCCCCGCTGGACAAGATCCCCCCCGACGCGCTGCCGGGGCCCGGAAAGATGCGCAACGCCCTGTCGTCGCGTCTGGGGAAAAGGTGATGAGCTATCGATCCGCGCTGAACTACATCACCGACATGGCGCAGATCAACGTGTTCTACCGCAAAAAAAGGCGCGCCCATCCCCCGTCATCGTCTGATTGCGCAGAACAGCCACATGGCCCTTGCCTGCCTTCCCCCCGCCCCGTCCTGACCGGCCCAAAACCCACCCGGCCCCCTGCCCTTTTTGGGGGATGTCACCGTGATCGGGACGGGGGTCGGGGGGGGAAAGCCGGGATTTTTCCCCGGGCCCGGCCGCCCGGGCCCCGGGCGGGCGTCATCGCCGTGGGGGCCCGGGGTTACCTTGCCGGGTTTTGGCGCCGAACCCCGGGGCGGGGGCCTTTTCCGGGGGGCCCTGGGGGACCCCAGATGCTGACCGGGGAAGGCAGCCCTTGCGCGATGCGGATTTAAACCCCCGAAGGGGGGGCCTATGGCGGACGGGACCATTGCGATCGTCCCAACCCCGGCCCCACTCCGGCCCGACCGGACGGGGGGGGGGTTTTGGGGCGGGAAAAACCCCTTCCCCGCCGGCCTGCAAGACGCCACCCGCCAGTCCACCCCCAAAGGACGGCATCGAGGCCCGGCCCGGGGACCGAGGCCCCCGGTTTTCTGGCCATGCTGGGGAAAACCTTTTCCCTCCGGGAGGGGGTAATGCCCACCGGCCGCCCGCAGGCAGGCGTCGTCGTTTTGGGTTTTTGCCCGGGCGAATCGCCCCAGCAAAAAGGGCCCCGGTCGCGGGCGGCGCGCTTCTGACCCGGGGAGCGGAACGCGCGGCGACCCCGGATGCTTTTTCCCCCCTACCTCCCCCGCGTCGATCTTGGGGCTTGCCCCCAGTCGCCGCCTGTGCCGGGACATCCCCCCCCCGCCTGGGCCCGGCATCAACGACGCCGATTTTAAAAAGGGCCGGCCCTTCTCCGGGGAGGTCACCTTCAAAATTTCAGCGACGAAAGATCACGGGCGCCGGGGGTGGGCCCTTTGCACTGCTGCGCCTTGAATCCCCCCCACCCCCCCCCCCCCGGGAAAAAAGCCATGGACGACTGCATCGCACAAAGCCTGTCCGTTTCGGCACATTTCGCTGGGGGGGGTGAACAAAAAAACCCCCCTCTGGAGCGGCGGGGGCAACAAAAAAACGCCCCGGGCCCGACCCCCCTGTTGCCCCCCTTTTCGGCCTTCGGGGGGTTTTACGTCCTGGAGATCGGCGGCAAGCGGGGCCTTCACCTATGCCACCGAGATTTCAACCCCCAGGCGAAAGGGCCCACTACGACCACCATCAGGGCCGCCGCAAACGCTGCAAGGTGCGCACCGGGGGAACTATGTCGACGGGGGTTTCAGCTTTTTTGGGAAGCTGAAGGGAGGCCCCGCGACGCCACCGTGAAGAAGCGGCTGAAACTGGCGCGGCCCCCCCAACCTTTGCACCAAAAAAATGGCCTTCATCGACGCCTGCCATACCGACCCCCTATGGCCCCCCCCTCGGTCCCCCTTTTTTACCGGTGACCCCGGGGAAAAAACAAGTATCACCCTGGTCGCGCGCAAAGGGGGGGGCGGATGACGATCGATCCCCCCGGGGCCCTTTTGTGCCGCCAACATCGAACGTCGGGGCCCGGGGCCCGGGCTTTCACCCCCGAAACCAAGTCGGCCGGGCCGGCATCCCCGAAAAGACCCGGGGCTGAGAAACTGCACCCGCCAAAAAATGTGGGGAATATTGTTTGGGGTGGGGGCCCCGGGCCGGTTTTACCGACACAACCGTTTTCTTCCGGCCCCGCGCAAGCTGGGGGCTGGGCGAACCCGGGGGGCCCCCTTCCCCCCAAAAGGGCCCCCCCCAAACCCTTTTGCGGGCCCGAAGGTTGTCTTTTCCCGCGGGCGGACGACTGGGACGATTTTTCTTTGGAAAAAGGGGGGGCCCCGGGGGGGTTCCCCACCGCCCCGGGCCATTTAAAAAGGCGCCGGGGGTTGTCAGCTTGTCCCCCCTGCTGTCAGGTTTTTCCCCTCTGAGACGAGGTTTGAAGTGGCTTTTTCTCTGTCCTCGTTCCCCGGGAAACCCGGGTCCGTCGAAGATGCGTCTGTCCATGCTCTTATCGCTGGTTCTGCCGTGCTTGTGGTTTGCCCCCCTTGCCCCAAAACCGGGCTGACGTTCTGGGGGTCCTGCGAAGTTCCCGGGGCGGGGTCCTTTTTCCCCCCATCGTCCTATTCCCCCAAAATCAGGCGCTGCCCCTCGAAAATTTACCAGTGTTCAAGGAAAAAAGGGGACGCCCCCTTTTGATCGGAGATCGTGACCGGTCGGCCCCTGGGGAAAAGGGTGAAGGGGGACGAAGGAACCCGATGGAGATCCAACCATCATCGCCCGCGAGATCGGAATCGACGGCGAAGGAGATTGGGGAAGAATTGCAGCTTCTGTCGGCGCTGGATCGGAACATCAAGGATGTTGTGCAGCGCTACGAAAATGTTCCCCGGGGGACCTTGGCGGCCCGAATGCCCGGGCCGAGAGAACCTGGCCGAGTTTCCCCGGCGATATCGACCGGACGTTCCGACATGATCGAAACCCCTTTTTGGCGGGAAAAGCGCAAAAAAGGTAAGTGAGGCACTGGGAAGGCGGGAAAAGGTTGGCCGGAAAAGGGGGCCGTGCTGGCTGCGGTTGTTCTTGGGGTGATGGGACCACCCGGGGTCCGCTAATCACCGCCGTACGGGGGGGCCCCCCTCGGCGATGGGGTCCGGGCGCCGGGGCTATCGGCGGGGGTTTTGGGACACGTCAATCCGTGCGGCCGGGGCAACAGAGTTCCGGCATCTGGCCACGACCTCAACGATATGGGGCCCCGGATCGCGGCGCGAAGCGACCTGGGGGGCAAGGCGCGGCAACTGGGCCGGGTCGGCGAGCGGACGGCGGGGGTTGCAGACGATCCTGACCCGGTTTGAACGGGTCAAGGGCCCCAGCCGCCGCCAGATGATGGGGGTTTTAATAATTGCCCTCCACTGAGGGATCCCCCAGGGCGGGCCGACGCCGGCGGGGGGGGGGTCGATCCGCTATGGGGCCCCGAACCTTTTTTCGCGCATCCGCGATGCCGCCCTTCCCCAACCGGATCGTGGAAGACCTGCTTCTAGGGGGCACGGAAGGGGGGGGGCAGCTTCCCCCTTTACCTGCGCAGTGTCGATGGGGCGGGGGCCCCGGCCGATGCCCCCGGGCTGGCCTTGCAAAGGAAAGGGGCTTGCGGGGGGGCGGGGCCCCCCGGCCGGGGTCGATCCGGTCCGGTTGCGGAAAAGCCTGCTGGCCCCCATGAACAACCCCTGCGTTATGGGGGGGCGAACGGTCAGGGCTTGGGGGGAACCCGGACCGGACGGTTTGACATCCTTGTCGAGGAATGGGCCGGGGATGAGCGAGCGAAAGGACCGGGCCCTTTTGTCCGCTTCTTCCGAGGATCTGGCGCCCAAAGCAGCGGGCCCCCAAGGGGCACTGGCCTGGGCCTGCCCATCGGGTCGTCATGGCGGCGCTTTTGGGGAGGGGTCGATCTGTCGGACCGTGAGGGGGCCGGCCGTCCGCCTGCGTTTTCCCGGCTTTACGGGGCGCCCCCGCCGCTGCCCGAAAAAATTTCCCCGCCCGCCGGGCGGGAAGGCCGGCCCGCCATCCGTTTATGTCAGAAAAACCCCGGGGGCCTTTCCCCCTTTCCCCCGTGTGATGATCGACGCAAGAAGCTTGGGGGGGGGCAGGGGCCAAGTCGACAATGCAAACCTTGAGATCGAGGATGAGCCAGGGTCGCAATTTCGTGCGGCGGATTGCGCCCGGGGCCGGTTTTCCGAATCGGGCCAGCGCCGAGGACGGGCTGGAGCGCCAAAAGATGGAGACCCACATCGTGCTGCTGGACGTGATGCTGCCTGGCAGGGGGGGCCCCCAAATGTCCCCCCACCTGCGAAGCTTCGTTAACGATTTCCGATCCTGATGCCCAGTCCCTGGTCGACCGACCCCCGCGTAAGGGGGGTTTGCCCCCCGGGGCGGACGACTATCCCCCAAACCGTTCGAGTTCGACGAGGGCCCCCGGACCGCCCTACATCCCCGGGGAAAAAGGTGATGAATTGGGGAAAAAGGCGAGATGGCCGTCGGTCCGCTGAAGTATGATGCCCCGGTCCATGCGGATATACTGCGTGCCGCCCCGCGATCCTCGACCAAAAAGGGGGAGGTGCTTGGGTACTGATAAAAGGAAAAACCTGGGCGCGTTCTTTTGGACGGGGGGAAGTTTTTTCCCCAAATTGGGGTGGGGTTTGGGGAACCGACCCGCTGATAATGTCGTGGAAAATCACCATCAGTCGAATTGGGGGGAAACTCATGGACAAAAGGCCCGGGGTTTTGCGACGATCAGGAAAAAATGGATACCACCTTTTTGCCCAAAGACCGGTTATTTTTGCTACCAGGGGGGAAAACCCAAGCGGGGGCCCTATAGATACCTTATGTTCAGTTCGGAGCGAGACGGTCGCGCCATTCGGTTAGAGCGGCGGCACCTTTTTGCAGGTGTTTCAGTCTTGGGGGAAATCGCCGGCCCAAAAGTGGTTGTAAAAACCCAGGGTCGGGGCCGCCCCTTTTTTCATCCCCGAACATGACGGTCGCGGCGGGGGGCGAGGGAGGGGGAGACCTTCGGGCATGGCCATGACCAGTGCCGCCCCCCACCAGCCTTCCCCGTCCCCGAACATGATCTCGATCCTTTTGCGACGTTTGTAGCGGGGGTTTGTCTTTTGGGTGGGCTTAAAAAGCGACTTCCGGCCGGGGGGAAGGGGCTTTTTTCCCCCTTTCTTTCAAAGCTTCCCGGAACCCCGCCCGGAAAAAGGGCCCCGGTTGGGCCCAAACCGGGGTTTCCCCATCCATCATCCGGGCGAAGCCCCCCCTTTTCGTTTCCCGCGCTTCCGGCTTTTACCCCGGGCTTTCGGTGGACCACACCCCTTTGGGGCATCACGCCATCGCAAGCCATTGCGTTTTATGAAGAATCCGCTCAACCCCCCCGGGGGCATCGACCCATGGTTTGGGGGTCTTGGGGAAAAAACTTCCAGACGCGCCATCGGGGGCCCCCCGCCAAAAAAATTTCTCATCGGGCAATCCCCGGCGGCTGAATCACCCCCAACCAAGGGGTCAAAAGGTCCTGCCCCCCGGCTTTCCCAAAGCCCGTCGGAGCATAAATGGTTCAACCAAGTAAAAACCCCGGGGTTTTTTTCCCGCGATGGCCTTCTTTTTCAAGGATTTGAGGGGGTCTCGAGAATGACTTCGGCCTCCCGGGGGCTTAATTTCACTGCCGGGGAAAAAAATTCCACGCCATGGCGGACCTGCCCCTTTTTCCTTTTTCAAATTGGTCGACCCCCGAAGGGGGCAATGGTTTTTTTTCCTTTTTTTCTCAAGACATTGTCCGTTTTTAAAGGGCTGAAGGTTTGGGAAAAAAACCCTGGTGGGTAGTGAGACGATTGTCGGAACAGCGCAGTGTCGGACATGATCCACACCCGGGGCCCCACAGCACTGACGGGGTGCCCCATGAGTTTTTGGGCAAATTTTTTCGCTTGGGGTTTTTTCCCCCCCCAAAGGGGGTCAAGCGGCGAAAAAAAGGACTACTTGGCCCCCGTTGACAGTCTTCGACGAATCTCCAAAAGGGGCCCCGAGACCCCCTGATACTAAAAGGGGGCCCCCGGCCCCACTTTCCCCCCGGTTAAAAATTGGTTTCCGCGGCGGCGGGCATGGAAATTCCGCTTCGCCCAAATAAATCTGGGGCGGGGGGCCGTCTTTCTTCGAGACCTAGGGGGAAAGGCGGTCTTTTCCGCCTAAACGTCCCGGGCCCCTGCCGCAATGACCCCGCCCATTGCGCCCCCCGGAAACCAAGGGTTGCAAAAGGCCAAAGTTCTGGCGCCAGGGGGTGTTGGGGGTCGATCCCGTTGCCCGGATGTCAGCGAACGGCCCCGGGCGACACTACAGCAGGTGATCGGGGAACCGGAAGGGGTAATTCCCCGGAAGGCAGAAGGTGCCCCCGGAAAAGAAAAATCTATATCCACAAGATCGCTGGGGCGTTCCGCATCGACTTGGGGGGGAAGGGGACGCCGATGCCATCTGGCCGACAAGACGCGTTGCAATTTTGACCCGAACAAGAGCCCCCACCTTTTTCCCGGGGCTCAGAACAATCCGATGATGTGTGGAAGGGTCGGGGTTGATTCGCGATCAGCTCATCATGATCAGTCCCCGTTTCGGGTCGATCCCCCCGCCTGCCCTCTCGGAAGAGGTCTGCGGCAAGGGGTCCAATGCCGTGGTCTTGCCGGGGTTTTCCGGGGGGCCCGCCCGGAAAAATCGTCCCCCGGGGGCCGGTGCGGTGAACAAACGACTGCCCCCCGCGTACCGCCGCTGGGAAGCTCTGCCGCCCCTTGGGGTCAAATTGAATCCCCCAGACGCAGGCCGACAGGACTGCAGAGGCGTCAGGGATCAAATGTCAGGACCGCGCTTTGGAGGCTGCAAAAATCTTCCGGATTGAAACCCCCGCCCCCCCGGATGGGGGGAACGGGGCGCAACCGTTTTTCCCCGGTTGCCTTCGCGTCCCGGTGAATTCGGTTCCCCTTTTTTTGGAGCTTAGTCCCCGCCGCCCAGGCAGCGATCCCCCGGCGCCGGGGGGCTGCGGCCATGGGGGGGGAACTGGTCCGGCGTGGGGGGAAGACCGGCCCCCCGAGCGCGGCGAAAGCCTCCGCGTTCTTCGGATCTGGGGGGGGCCCCATGTCGGTGGGGCCCAGGGGATCACTTCCCCCCCATTCCGACCAGTCGGGCAATTCTGCCCAAAACCCCTGGCCGCTTTCCCCGTTCGTAGGGGCCCCGAAAATGGGGACCAGATGCGTCTTGAAGGCCGCTCGACCCCGCTTTCCCAAAAAGGCGATGGGGCGGTTTATGTCGGGCCGCCACCCAGCTGGACGCCGAACAGCACTTGCACCGGGTGGCGGGTCTTCGGGCGATCGACGATGGCGGGGTCAAAGCAAACGAGTTTTGTTTTGACCCCCGGATCGAGGCCATACGGCGGCGAAGATCGGGGAAAAGACCCCCGTTCCCAAATTTACCCTGACTGGTCGACGAAAAGGCCAAATTTGTCCAGATCGGCCAGCCGCCGTTGCCGCCGGGAATCCCACCAGCCGTTCCGGGATCACGGTTGCAGACGGGTTGATAATGGCTCAGGTTGGGCGGATCGTGCGGGGCCAAGGCCCCTATCGGCAAAAAGGGGGGCCGGTTGGGGGCTGGCTGGGTCAAGCGCGCCGCGCACCGCCCCGGCCGTACGGGCTTCCAGCCGTTTTTGAAGGGGGGCCACCACTTTGGCGATGACCTGGGCGCGGTGTCGATCGTCTTGTCCCCGGATCACCTTTTGCGGGGGAAACCGGTCGGCGACCAGATGCCATCGGCCTCAACCGTGGGAGGAACTCGGGTGCAGCAGCTTTTTCCCCTTGCGGTCGAAGGCATTTTCCCGGGGTCACCTGAACCAGGGGGGCCCGGAAAAAAATTGCGGATTTTCCCCAACCAGCGCGCCACACGGGGGCGGACCCGCCCAGACCGGCCGACTTTTTTTCTCATCAAAGCCCATCAAGGGCAGCTCATCCGGGGTCGGATCGGAAAGCCCGTCCTCATCCCCCCAAGGGCCGGGGCCCGCGGCGTTTACGGTCCCCCGGGGTAGCCCCGGGGCCGGTCGGGGTCCCCGGGCCCGGGGGGGCCAGATGGCCTCCCATGCGGGGTGGCCCCCGTCTGGGGTCCCTTTGGGGGGGCGGCCAGTTTTGGGGGCCTTTTCATCAGCATCCCCCTCGGTCGGGCGAGGCTGGAAAAAACGGGCCCCGGGAAAAGGGGAAGGCGGCCACGAAGTCCTCTTCGTCAAGCCCCCGAAAACCGTCCACTGCAGCCCCAGGGCCGCGCCCCTGGATCAGGCGCTGGCTGGCACCGGCAAAGAAGCCTTCAAAAAAGGCGGCGGCCCGGAAAAAGGGGCCCCCCGCGACAGCGCCAGTCCGATGCGGTCGGCGACATTTTGGGGGAAATTGGGCGGCCCCATAAAGCCGGGTCGCGCAGTAAGAAGCTGGCGCGCGGTCTGGGGGCGGCAGAGAGGTTGGCAAGGGCAGCCACCCAAACCCCCTCGCGCACGGGGTCGGGGTTCCCAGCAGCACGGCGCGATGTGCGGCGCTTACCGCCCCCAAAACCCCGGGGGCCCTTGCCCATCAAGATTGCGCCCGGCATGGGGCCCGGGGGGCAGCGGCCTGAACGGTGACTTCCGGCAAGGGCGGAAAAGGGGGCGCGGTCGATATCGGGGTCGGTGCCAGGGGCGTATCGACCAGCGCGGGCAGGGGGAAAAGGGTCCGCATCATCCGTCGGGGGGCCCAAAAGTGCCCCGCAGGGGTGCCCCCGGCTGTTTTTAGATCGGGGCCGCCCCCTTCCCGCCCCCGCCAGATCGGAACGTCGGGGCCCTTTTCCCATGGCATCGACCAAAGGGCCGGGCGGCGGCCTGATCGTTCCCCCCCGCCCGGGGTTTCCCCAAAACCACGGCCAGTTCCGGCTCCCAGGCCAGAACCCATTTTTGCGAAAGGGGCCCGCCCGCCCCGGGGACGCTGATCCGGCCCCAGTTCACCCCCAGAACGGCAAGCCGGTGAAAAAACTGCGACCGCCCCGTTCCCCGGGGGCCGGGTCGATCATGAGTTCGCGCGGCGGGGGTTCGGGTTTCACCCGGGGGTTCCCCTTTGCCCTTTCCGATCATAAACAGAGGAAAAAACGGAAAAACCCGGGGGGTGGCCCCCCTCATTGCCAAGCAGCAGTTCAGCCCCGATCAGGGCCCCAAAGGGTTCCGGGGTGCCCCCCACCCCGGCGGGGGAACCGAGGTTTCCCGCCCCCCCCCGGGGAAACCCGGGCCGGGGGGGTCGCGTAGGGGGCGGGTCAGGGCCCGGGCGCTGCCCCCTCGATCAGGTGGCGGTGGAGACGGGGTCCCCGCCCGCCCCGCGCCGGGGCCGGGTGCGGGCGCCCCGGCCCCACCTGCGCCCCCCCGCCCCGCGCCCTGATCCCAAAAAAAGCCGATACCAGCCGGGTCCCGGAAACCCCCGGGGCCCCTAACCAAAAAGGCGCGACAGGCGGCGGGGGGTCCACGGCACCCAGGGGCCCGGGGCCTTTTAGGGGGGGAGCCCTTTTTGCACCCCCGGGGCCGGGGCCCGGGATGTGGGGCCGCAAGGGGGGCCCCCGGGGCCGAAAAACCCGGCCAGGGGGCCCTTTTCCCCCTTTTGGCCCCGGGGGTGGCCAGCCGAAAACTGGGCCCCCGGGGGGATACGTCGCCCGTTCCCCTTTTTACCGTCGCGCAGGGCGGCCATGGCAGAGGCGACGGGGGCAAAGACAGGGGGATCTTCACCGCCCCCTGAACAGGTCGTTCCACCAGTTTTCCCGGGGCGGCGGCCCGCGGCCTGGGCCAGATCGGCGATCGGGTCGTTTGGGGGAAAGCCGGCCCTTTCCCCTTTTCCCCGGTCGGGGTCACGGATGTCGGCAGGGGGGTGAACTGCAGCCCGGCCCCATGCGAACGGCCCAGCGGATGGCTTGATATTCCGGCGAATAGGTCTCGAACGGGCCCGAAGGACGCACGGGCGGGGTCCCCCGGCATAGGCCAGCAGAGCCAGCGGCGGGCGGGCCGGGATCCCCCCCCCGCAACACCCCGCTCCCCCAGGTCGGACGGCCCTTCGATCACCCCCGTCGTGGCTGCAACGGTTTAACCCCTGCACAAGGCGGCGGGCCGACCCCCGGGCCAGGTTTGGAATCCGGGGAAATAGGCGACCTCTGCCATTACAGAAGACGGTCAGCGCCTTTAAAGGGGGGCATAGTCGCGGCGTTTTTTAGCACGCCTTCCAGGTTTTCCCCCGCCCAAAAATTTTTTCCCCGGGCCCCGACGATGGCCCCCAGCAGGGTCGGTCCAAAAGCCTCGGCATCCAGCGCACCGTCCATGAACCATGCGGCCGGGGCCCCCGCCCCACCATCACCGCAATCGCCTCAGCCGTGGGAGGGCCCGACGGCCCTTCAGCGCCGCCCTTCCCCCCAGCTCCCTTTTGCGCACCCGCGGAAAAATCGTGACGATCCGCTCAACCTCGGCTGCCGTGCTTTTCAAAACCCGGAGGGGACAGACCGCCGCCCATCTCGCCCCCCCCCCGGGGGCGATGGCGACCTCTTCGTCGATGTCGGTGGGCAGGGGTGACCACCACGTTGAACCCCCGCCGGGGGGCGGATGGCGGGGCGTTACCCCCCTTTCGCGGTTGTTTTTCCTGGCAATGATGTTGAAACCGCGCTTTATGGGCGGCCGAGTTCAGCTCGGCAACCCGGGAAACATCTTTTCGGGGAGGACCGTGATCAGCGTTCCCCAACGTCCGACCCCCCGCCTGGGGTTCCCCAGACGGGGAAAATTTTCCCCCTCCATTCGCCCGGGTTACCGGCCGGGGCGGGCCCCGGGGCCCCCAAAAGCCGGCTTTTTGGGGGGGAGAATTCTGTCGCCCCTCCCCCGGCGGCCCCCGGCCCGGCCCCCAAAGCAAAGGGGGTGGGGGACCCCTAAACCCCGGGCGAAACGGCCCCCCGGGGCCCTTCCCCCAAAAGGATTCGGCCCTTTTGGGGCCCCCCCGGGGGCCTTCCGGCGGCCCCGGGGAATTCATGGGCGAAAACCTGTTCGGCAGGCGGGCGTTGGGGTTTTGGACATTTTGGAATTTCCTTTTCCCCCAGCATTGAAGGTTGGGGGCGGGGAAGAGGGGGTTGGCCCCCGGATGGACCCCGGCCGCGGTGACGGTTTGCAGAACGGGGCGGCATCGCTCGCGGTCGGCAAAAGGCCAAGGGGTGGACAAAAATTTGGGCCCCAATCGCTGCGCATCGGCGGGGGGCTGCCCCCTTTTTGGGGGGCGGTTCGCGTGAGCTTCCCCGGGGGCGAGTGCCGGGGGGCTCCGCCGTGAGTGCCCCGAAACCGGAGCGGGAACGGATGCCCCATCAAGGAAAGAATATCTGGGGGGGGGCGGAAATGCCGGTTGCGCGACAACCAAAAGGGGCAGGCTCCCTTTTTGATCGCAAGAAAACGGGGGAAAATCAACGACAAACTGGTCCAGGCGCTTTCAGGTTCGGCCATCAGTTTTTTCCAATACGCGGCAACCTCGGGGTCCGTCGCCGTTCGCGCGATCAGGGGGGGAAGGGGGTTTTGCACCTTTGCGGCACCTTGTCCGGCCCTTTTCGACAAACTCTGCCGCCAAGACCCAGCCCCGGGGGGGGGCGCTTGATCTCGGGCAGCGACTGAACCAGAAAAGCTTTTTTGCCCGTCCCGGCCTTCGCGATCAGGGCGCAAGCCTTTTGCGCCCCGGATCAACCCTTCGGTCGCGATTTAAAAACATCGGGCCCCGCCCGGGGGCAAGGGGATCAGCCTGGGGGGGGCCCAGTCGCGCCAGCAGATGGGCGGCAACCTTGCAAACCCTTTTTGGGGACCGGTCACTGGCCAGACCTTGAAAAAAAGCCATGTCATCAGCGGTCAGCCCGGGGCCCAAAACATTTGGGGCCCGCAAGACGCTCTTCCGCCGGACGGGGGCCCCGGGTTTGGGGTCAAAAGCGCAAGTGCTGCAGCCGGATCCGCCGCCGCAAGGCTGCAACTGCGCCAGACGCTCGGTTTGGGGCCAGGCCCCCTTTTTGGTCGGAAGAAAGCTGGGGGGGGGCCGGCCCCGCAGGCCCAAGCTTGCAGCGGGGGAAAACCCGGCAAGTGGGCCCCCCGGGGGGTGGCATCCAGTCTGCCGGATGCAGCATGGCCCCGCTTCCGAAGGATCGCCCCCCACAACGGGGCCTAGATTTCTCCTGCAACAGCCTCCCCCAAAGGGGGCGCGCGCACCGGGGGCAGGAAGGGCAGGAGGGGGGCGGAAGATCGGGCCGCAGGTTCAGGGGGGGGGGCTGCGGGGGTTACGGCGCTGATACTGACCCGCCACAGCCAAAAGTCGCAGGTCGGCCTCACCCGCGGCCCCTTTTCCAGAAGCGGATGACCCCCCACCCCCCCCTCGCCGCCGATCATCCAGCGAGACCGGGCGGCCAAAAAAAGGGGGCAGCGGTTCAGCCATGAAAGCTGATCCCCCAAGGGGGGGTTTCGGGCCCGAGCATCCCCGGGCCCTATGGCCATCCCCCACCATCCCCAGAGGCCGCCAAAAGCCACCTCTGGCCATCTTTTGGGGCCCGCACCGGGGGCGGGCCCTGCCCCCACCAATTTTCGCCACCTCCCTCCGGGCCTTTCCCCAAAAAGGGGGGAAACCCGGCAATCCGGGGGTTCCCGGCCAAGGGCCAAAGGATGGGCGTCCACCCCGGGCGTGGGGGCGCGGGGGTGGGGCAAACCGGCTCACAGCGCTGGACGACCCCGGGAAAGGGGGCAGGGAAAAAGCCGTTTGGCCCCACCCTCCCCCGAAAAAGGGGGCCCCCCCTAAAAGGGCCCCGGAAAATCCATTGGCGGGAAAGGGCCCCTTCCCCCTTTTTTTTACCCCGCCGGTTTCGAAAAAAGGGGGAAAAGCGGCGGTCCCTTCCGGGGGGCGCGGTGGGCCCGGGGCCCCTTCCCCCCGGGCCAGGCGGAAAACGGGTCGCCCCCTGGCATCCCCTGGGGCCCCGGGTTGGGGGGGCCCCCCGGGGGCGCGCATCAGGACGGTTCCCCAAATGGGCCCAGCGCACCCCCCCGCCGCCGGGGAGTTTTTGGGTCCCTTTTAAATTTTACCCCGGGGGCCGGCGGGCCCCCCATCCCGGGTTTTTCCCCCTGCGCGCCGGATTTGGGGAACGCGAAGGCGGGTTTGGCCCGCAGCCCCAAAACCGCCGCCAACTGGTCGCCCCGCCTTGATCGACAAGACCCGCACGGATGGCTGCCCCCGTCTGGGGGTCGCCCCGCCCTTTGCGCTTCGCGGCGGGCTTCACCTTTTTGGGGCGGGGGGGCCGGGCCCCCTACCACGGCAGAAGGGGGAAAGGGGCTTAAAAGGCCCGGGGCAGTGGCGACCGCCCCCCCTTGCGTCTCCCCATCCATTCCACTACCCGGGGGCCGTCCGCCCCCGGAAAAATCTCCCCCGGCTTTGCATCAGCATCAGCGCCAGCGCATGTTTCAGGAAACTTTTTGTGACGGGCAGTGCATTTGCTGCCAACGGTGTCGAGATCGGGAAGCCCAAAAAAAGGGTTTGCACCCCATCCCCCGGGAACCCCCCCCAAAACAGTTTTTTTTCAGCCGAACCACCGCCAACCACAGCGCAGGTTTTAAAAGCTTGACCGCGGCGGCCAATGACGCCCCCGGGCCGGTGGGGGGCCCCCTCAATCGTTTCCGGCGCAACACTGAAAAGGGGCCTCCCGACGACCAACATCACTCAACCCCCGTGACTGATCCTGAAAAAAATCGGCAAGAAAAAAAAGTCTTTTTCCGATGATTGTCAGGGGGAAATGCGGGAATCCAGCCCGAAGCGCGCAAGGTATTTTTCAAGCGGTCAGCATCTTTTTGGCTGGCCTTTGCCGCGCGGGACGCGGGGAAAAGGCCGCCCCGCCGCCGACGGGACTGCATTGAGGCGGCCCCGGATGGGGGCCGTTTCCCCCGGTCAAAGGCATCAATGGCTGTCGGGTCGGGAAAAACCCGGCCAAAAAGCGTCCCCCCGGGATCGGCGTCGACTGCATTCCTTGGGGGCCTCAGCACCCGGGGTCTCTTCTTCCACCATTGCCAAGGTCACCGGCCCCCGTTGGGGAGCACCGCCATGCGGCTGGGGAAAAGGGCAGGCCCCCCAGGTTCCCGGCCGGGGTGTCGCCGGATCCTTGGCAAAGCGCGGTAACGCGCCAGTGCGTCGGCTTGAAGCCGGTCTGGCGGCCAACCCCCCCGCTCGCTTTCGGCGGTGGTGCAGAAGATGCGCCTCGATATCTTCGCGCCCCCCCCGCAAGGGCGGCGGTGGAACTCCAAAATTGCGACAGGCGCGGTCAGATCGGGGCGCAAGCGCCGGCCCGGGAAAAAGGGTCCGGGATCAAGATTGGCGGGGCTTTTGGTTGCAGGCGGACCGGGTTTCCCCCTCGGACCCGACCGGGCAATAGGGGCCCGGGTTTTCCCGGGGCCCCGGGAACGGGGGCCCCTGGCCTCGGGGGATTTCCCCTCGATCTGGTAAAGGAAAATACCCCCCGCCCCCTTTCGGGAAACCGGGGCCCTTTTCCCCGCCGGGGCCCCCTCGCCGCCCGGCGCGGGGCCCAAAAAAACCAAGCCCCCCCTCGCGCAACGTCGCGCAGTTGACCTCCAAAAACCCCTTCCCCCGACGGGGCACCAGTTTCAATTTTGGGGAAAACCGGCTGCGCGCCATTTGCCCGTGCCCCCCTTTTGCCCAAAGAAAGATCGGTGCATCGGTCTTTTCCCGCCACCAGATCCCCGTTCGATCATGTCGCGCAATGGGCGAGGGGGAAAAACCCCCCCAGCCCCCAACCGCATGTTCGCTTTTTAACCCCCCGAACCGGCTTGGGGGTTGAGCGGGCCAGATGGGGGGGTACATCCAGCGTGCCCCCCGGCGCGCCCCCCCCCCGTGGCGGGCCGGTGGGGTCAACGCGCAGGCACATGGCGGCTTTCGGTCAGCAGGAACCGGGGGGGATCTGTGCCACAGGGCCCCGGTGGTCGGGGGGCCCCTGATACCGCTCGCGATCCTCGAAAAAGCCGTAGTCGGCGGCAAAGTCATAAAGGGGCCCCATAGACCTCCGGGAAAACCCCCGGGGTCCCCATGTCGATCCGCCCCAGCCGCTTTTGGCCCCCCGGGGCGAGACCCCCTGATCGCAGCCATGACGTTGCCAAGGGATAGTGGCGCTGGTCGTGGCCCCAGTTCCAGCCGGCCAAAAACCCGCGGGGGCCAAAACCGCACCGGGGGCCCCCCACCGCGGCGCTTGCCCATCCCCAAGGGGGGTCCAAAAACCCCAATGACGACCGGCGTTTCGAATTGCCCCAAAGGGAAAAAGTCCTTATATCGGGGGCTATTTTGCTTTGGAAGCAGGCTTCACGATTCCCATTTTTTTTAATTTAAAAAAATACTTATCAATTCTTTTTATTTTTTCTTTTTTCCGCCCCTGTCGGCACAAAGGTCTCCCAAAAAAGGGGAAATGATCTGGGGGCCAAAACCCGGGTTTGCATCGCTGGCGGGGCGGTTGCCCTCGGGGAAACCCCCCCAACCCCCAAGGGGGGAAAAGGGCCCCCCATGACCGGGGCCCGGTGGCGCAAAGCCGCCGACCGGAACGGTCGGGGGGGGTTCCCAGGATGCCAACCAAAAGACCGCGCTGGTCGCTGCGCGGGCGGGGGGAAACCCCCGTTTCCGGCCAAACCACTGTCCACGTCCCCCAAGGGCCCCAGGAAAACCCCTGCGCTGCTGCTTGCGGTGCTGGCCAAAACCCCGATCCGGCGCTGTTTGCGCTGGCTTTCCCGGGGAAAACGTGACCTCCGGCAAGATGCTGCGCACCTTCCCCGCAGATCCCGCCCCGGCAGGGCGGGGCCCGGGCGGAAGTCGCTCGGCTCTCGGGGGCCCGGGGGATGGTGGGGCTGGCTAAGGGGCCACCGACGGGCAACTGATGGGGGATGGTCGGGAACGATCCGTCGCTGGCCGTGTGACCCCTGGTTCCCCCCGCCGGACAGGGGTCGCGGGCGGCCTTCTATCCGGGGGGATGGGAAAAACCCGGCCCGACACCGCGGCGCTGCCGGGTGCAGGCCTGGTCCCCCCGTGCCGGGGTTCCCAAAGGGGGCCGGGGGTGCCTTCCCCGGGGTTTGACCTGACGCTTTCGCCCGGGCAATGGGCCGACGTTGCGGGCCCGGGGCCCCGGGGGCCCCCTTTTTCGGCAAGGGCTGAACATGCTGGACCGCGGGGGGGCCCCCTTTACGGTGCCCGAACGGTCGATCATGTGGCGCGTGTTCTGGGCCGCCCGCATCCAAGGGGGGCCCAAAGGGGAGCCCTACCAGCTTTTGGGGGGGGGCCCGGGGGCGCTGGAGGCCGGGGGGGGCCCCCCGGGTGGGGGGATGCGCTGCATGAGGGGGGAGGCTTCGGTTTCCAACGTGCCCGTGCTGGGGGGTCGGTCGCCTTGCCCGGGGGTTCCCCGGGCGATGTCCCCCCCCCTCACGGGCTTCCTGGGGGCCAAAGACGGGGGTGCGTTCATGGGAAGGGGGGCGGCCCTGGAGCGGCGGCGGTCCTGCGCAAGAACCCCAAGCGCGTGTCCTCCTTTTTCGGGTGGGCGTGCGTGATGGGGGCCCCGGACCCGGGGCAGATCCCGGACCAACGCCAAAAACTCGCGGCTTGGGGGAGTAACCCCGCTCGGCCCCCGGGCGCTAAAAAAAAGGCGGGTGGGGCCCCCGGGGATCTGGTGTTTTTCGCCCCGGGAAACCCAAAACCGGGTCGACGCGCCCAGGGGGGGAAAAGGGACGGCGATGGGGGCGGAATGGACGAGCTAAGGCCCGGGGTAACACGGCGGAAAAACTCGTCTGCATCAATCCAGCCCTGGGGAGGGGGGCGGGGGGGCCGGAAGGGAAAAGCGTGCTGAACATCGGCGGCTTCCCGGCGCGGTCCTCGACCAGGTCCCCCTTCGCGGACGGTCGCGGGGGCCCCCCACCCCCGGGTCGGCGGCCCCCGGGCGTCCCTGAAAACCCCCCGGCCTTGGGGCCGGGGAATCCCCGGGGGAATGCGGCGGCCCATTCCTTTGGTCGCGGGGTTTCCGGGGGAAATTTCCCCCGGTTCGGGGGGCCCAACCCACTAACCGGGAAACGGGGTGGGGCAACCCCCCATCCGGGGTAGTGGCGGGCGCGCCCCTTGTCCCGGGGCCAAAAGAACACCCCGGGAATCCCCTTGGGACTAAGGGTTGAGCGGGGGGAAACCGGGGGTCGCGCGTTCAACTCGCCCCGGGGGAAAAACGTGGGGTCAGTAAAAAAAGCCCCGCCAACCCCGGGCGCCGGCCCCAACCCCGGGGGGAATGCCGAAGGGTTTTTTTCAAAACCTTGGGTTAACCCCCACCTTGCATGGGGGCCTCGGTGCGGCGGGGCCCCCGGTCTTTTCCCCCCCGTCGCCCCGGTCCTGATGGAGGGTAGCCCAGTTGGCAGAGCAGGGGTTTTTTGGCCCGGGGGGCGAGGTTCAAACCCTTCCTCCAGCCAGAAATATCCCGGGGAATGCCGGGGGGACTACAGACCCCAATGTCACCGTCTGCCCGATCCCTTTTCCCCGGCCCCAAAAACCCCGGCGAATGCCGTGGGACGGGGCCGGGGAAGTTGTGGTCGGGGGTTTCCCCGGCCCGCCATGCGCCCATTCGCATGTAGCCCAGCTGGATAGAGACGACGTGTCGCCAAACCCTTTTCCCCCGGGGCCTAGATGTGGTGAATGGGGATGATGAATGATGACACCACTTCCCCTCTGCCCGGGGGGGCCCGCTGATCGACTGGGGACACCCCCCCCGGCCCCAGTTCCCTGTTTTTCTGGAACGCCCCAAAAGCCCCGCCCCCGGGGGCCTTATGGGGGCCAGGTGGGGCGATGCTAAAAGCCGATCTGCCGCCACCTGCCCCCCCACGCTGCCCTTGAAAAAAGGGGGGCCCCTTTCCACGCCAACATCCAGGCCGAAGATGCCGACGAGGCGAAGAACACGTCGATGTCTCGCGCACCATGCGGGCCTTGATGCAACGCCCACCATCGAGGCCGGGGCGATCCCCCTTCCCCCGCCCGGCGGCCCCCGAAGGCACGATCCCGGGGGGGCGGGGGGGGGGGCCCCAATGCGATCCATCCCGGCGCATTCCCGGGCTGCTGCTGGGGCATGATCACCGACCTGGGAAATGCTGACCCCGGCCGTGCTCGATGCCGCCAGCGCGTGACGCATTTCGGCGCCGGGGTTGGGGAATGGCCAGCGGGGTTTCCCGTGGCGCTTTTTCCCTGGATGCCTTCCGTGGGGAACCCTTCTTTTAGGGCCCCAAATGCCGCCGGGGGGAGTCGCCCTGGGCACCCAGGGCGGGGGCAACCATTTCCGTTGTTGGGCGATCGCGCAAGACTGGGCCCCGGCGGGGGTGGTGACCCACCACGGCTCGCGCGGGCCGGGGGCGCTTTTGGGGCTGGGGGGGGGTAGGTGGCCGAGCCTACCGCCGGGCCCCCCCGGGGACGTTGAAGCAGAACGCCTGGATCCCCCCCATACCGAGGGGGGCCGCGCGTACTGGGGCCGCAACGATCCGGGGCCTTGGGGCCAAAAGGGAACCACAACGCGCTGCATCGGGGTGACGGGAACGGGGGGGCCGAGGGGTTGGGGCCTCGCCGGAACGAGCATAACTTTTTCTTCGAGCGGGGCGGGGCCCTTTCTACCACGGCAAAAAGGGGAACCCCCGGGCCGGGGGCTATGCCCCCCGATGCCACCGGATTGACGCTTTTTCCGTTGAACATGGCGGAACCGGTGCCGGGGGGCAGTGACCCCGGGCATGGCCCGGGGCTCGCCCACGGCGCAGGGCGCAACTATTCGCGCAAGAACACCGCAAGCGCCATCCCCGGGCCCCGCCCCGAAGCCATGCTGGCAGCCGAGACGCAGGGCCTCGACATCCGCTTTCATGCGGGCGGGGGCGAAAATCGGAACCGCCCTCCCCGGGCCAACGCGGGATGGGTCCCCCGGGAGATAAAAAAATACGGCCCCTTTAGATCAAAAATTAAAAGGGGCCCCCTTTGGCTGCATCATGGCGGGCGACCTGCCCCCCTTCTGGCAGACAGGGGGAAAACCCGGCGTTGGGCGCCGGGGGTTCCCCTTTTTGCCAAAAAGGTCGATCCAAAGCCATGTGGTCCTGGGGGGAAAAGAAAAAACCCGGAAAATCGTTTACACCGGTTGTAAAGCCCCGAAATGAAAGCGGGGCCTGGTCTTTGCTGGGGGCAGGGGGCCCGGGGCCCCAAACGGGGGGTTTTACCTGAAAATATCCCCAACTCCCCCCCTCGGCTGATCAGGGGGTTTCCCGATCTTTCGCCCCGACTGGCCAAACCGGGCCTTGGGGAAAACAAACTCTGGGCCCCCGGGGGCCCAGGCCGCAAAAAGGCCCCGGCGGATCCAATTCTTTTGATGCCGTTTTTGGCGACCCCGGGCGCAAAATTGCCGGAACAGCCGACCTGCCCCGGGAAGGTCGCCGTGGCTGGCTCCCCCGGCCTGCACCCCCGGGCCCAATGGTCCGGTCGGGGGGCCCATTTTCTGGCGGACAGGTGTTCCGTCCCGTCGGCAATGACATCGGCTGGGGGCATGGCCCTGTTCAGCGATCTTGCGCCACGCAAGCTGTCGCTGGACAAGGCCGCCCCCCCCCTGGGGCGCCCCAAGGTCCCTGGGACGGCCCCGGAAAAAGCGCGGCTTCGGTTTAAAAATCCCCGGGGTGGCAAAAACCTTTCTGCGGGGGAACCCCTTGAAAAGGACTGACCGATGCCGGGGCCGCCCTTTTGGGTTGGAAAAGGCCGGGGGTGCCTTCCCCGGGCCCCTTTCCCGGGTCGGGGGGCTTGGGGGGAAACATTCGCCCGCAAGGGCAGCTCAGCCCTTTTCCCAAAAGGGCGGGCCGCGCCTATCTGGCCGACCATGACCCCGGGGCCTGGAATGGGGCGGAAAAAACCTCTGGCGATTGCCAGCCCGGCGCGGG
>WNWK01035073.1:0-20025 GCA_009830355.1 Cherax destructor | reverse complement strand
CAAAACCCTTGCATTTATCTACTTGAACTGCATCTGCCACTTTTCTGACCGCGAATTAAGTTTGTCAAATCTTCCAAGTTCATGACTTTTTTGTTTGAATAAATCCTACCATCTTCGTGTCGTCGGCGAATTTGCTATATCACTAGAAACCCCTCATCAAGGTCATTGATATATTTATAAATAACAATGGGCCTAAGACTGATCCCGTGGAACACCACTTTTTAAAGCCCCCACGGATTTAACCCCATTTATAATTCGCTTCCTTTGGTAAGCCATGACTGATCCATGACACTTTTTCCCCAATGCCATGAGCTGCCATTTTTTTAACAGTCTCGGGGTGCGGTACTCTATCAAAAGCCTTACAAAGTCAAATAAACAATATCGAATTTTTTATCGTGATCAAGCCCAAAAGCTTTACTGAAGAATTAATAAATTAGATAGGCGGGAACCCCCCTTAATCCACGGGTATCATTAATCAAATTATGGTTATCTAGATGGCTTCAATAATATCAGCAAATGACTTAAATTTGCCTACAATTGAGGTCGGGTTTATTGGGGGTGTTTGAGGAGGACTTGTCCCCTTTTAAAAAATGGGAATTGCATTAGCCATCTTCCAATTGACACTACACCTGTTTGAAGAGAAAAATTTAAAAAATGTTAGATATTGGTTAAAGAGTTCCTTTTTTGCATTCCTTAAAAACCCCTTGAAAAAAGCTCATCAGGACCCGGCGATTTATTTTTTTTCAGTGGTCCAGCTGTTTCATAACTTTCGCTAGTGACTGTATATTAAAAATTTTATCTTTTTTTGGGGCCTCTGAAAAAATTAATTATGATATTATTAATGTTTTCCCCTGTAAAAACCGAGAAAAAATAAATTAAAAATAGAGAAATATCATTCTCATTGTCAGTAAGATGCCCAAAGTTATTTTTTAAGGGGGACCTTTTTTATCCCTAATTTTTGTTCTATAAACCAAAATTTTTTGGGTTAGTTTTTGAACCCCTAGCAACTTTAATTTAAGTCCCGTTTAGCTTTCTTATTCCCTTTTAACGTCCCTCTTAATGTCAGTATATGATTTATAAGATACCTCACCTCTTTTTTGCGCCTATAAATTCCTTTCTTCGCCCTAAAAGATATTTGAGCCTATTATTCATCCATTTTGGGTCATTTCTACTTGATCTAATTTCTTTATACGGGATAAATGTTCTTTGGGCAGCCTGTATAGTGTTAAGAAAACTGTCATATTGATACCTCTTCTTCACCCCAGTCCACAGTTGATAAGTGTTCTCTAAGTCCATTATAATCTGCTAAGCGAAAATCTGGGACCATTACTGAATTATCCCTACTATCATACATCCATTCAATGCTAAGGTAATTGACTTGTGGTCGCTTGAGCCGAGTTCCTCTGTAATTTCTAAATTATTAAAGTTCTATGACATCTATGTTTGAATCAATTATCCTACCTATCTTCGTGTCGTCGCGAATTTGCTCATATCACTAGTAATTCCTCATCAAGGTCATTGATATATTTATAAATAACAATGGGCCTAAGACTGATCCCTGTGGAACACCACTTGTTACAAGTCCCCACTCGGATTTAACCCCATTTATGCACACTCTCTGCTTCCTATTGGTGAGCCATGACTCGATCCATGACAGCACTTTTCCCCTAATGCCATGAGCTGCCACTTTCTTTTAACAGTCTCTGGTGCGGTACTCTATCAAAAGCCTTACTAAAGTCTAAATAAACAATATCGAATTCTTTATCGTGATCTATGTTTGAATCAATTATCCTACCTATCTTCGTGTCGTGGCGAATTTGCTCATATCACTAGTAATTCCTCATCAAGGTCATTGATATATATTATAAATAACAATGGGCCTAAGACTGATCCCTGTGGAACACCACTTGTTACAAGTCCCCATTCGGATTTAACCCCATTTATGCACACTCTCTGCTTCCTATTGGTGAGCCATGACTCGATCCATGACAGCACTTTTCCCCAATGCCATGAGCTGCCACTTTCTTTAACAGTCTCTGGTGCGGTACTCTATCAAAGCCTTACTAAAGTCTAAATAAACAATATCAATTCTTTATCGTGATCAACAGCCTCAAAAGCTTTACTGAAGAAGGTTAATAAATTAGATAGGCAGGAACGGCCCTCGTGAATCCATGCTGGGTATCATTAATCAAATTATGGTTATCTAGATGGCTTCTAATAATATCAGCTATAATTGACTCTAGTAATTTGCCTACAATTGAGGTCAGGCTTATTGGGCGGTAGTTTGACGGTAGTGACTTGTCCCCTGCTTTAAAAATAGGAATTACATTAGCCATCTTCCACATATCAGACACTACACCTGTTTGAAGAGATAAATTAAAAATGTTAGATATTGGTTCACAGAGTTCATTTTGCATTCCTTAAGAACCCTTGAAAAAAGCTCATCAGGACCCGGCGATTTATTTTGTTTCAGTTGGTCCAGCTGTTTCATAATCATTTCGCTAGTGACTGTGATATTACATAATTTATCTTCTTCTGGGCCTCTGTAAAAATTTATTACTGGGATATTATTAATGTCTTCCTGTGTGAAAACCGAGAGAAAATAATTATTAAAAATAGAGCACATATCATTCTCCTTGTCAGTAAGATGCCCAAAGTTATTTTTAAGGGGACCTATCTTATCCCTAACTTTTGTTCTATAAACCTGGAAAAAACTTTTGGGTTAGTTTTGAATCCCTAGCAACTTTAATTTCATAGTCCCGTTTAGATTGTCTTATTCCCTTTTTAACGTCCCTCTTAATGTCAGTATACTGATTTATAAGATGACCCTCACTTTTTATGCGCCTATAAATTCCTTTCTTCTGCCCTAAAAGATATTTGAGCCTATTATTCATCCATTTTGGGTCATTTCTACTTGATCTAATTTCTTTATACGGGATAAATGTTCTTTGGGCAGCCTGTATAGTGTTAAGAAAACTGTCATATTGATACCTCTCTTCTTCACCCCAGTCCACAGTTGATAAGTGTTCTCTAAGTCCATTATAATCTGCTAAGCGAAAATCTGGGATCATTACTGAATTATCCCTACTATCATACATCCATTCAATGCTAAGGTAATTGACTTGTGGTCGCTTGAGCTGAGTTCCTCTGTAATTTCTAAATTATTAACAAGGGTTTCCTTGCTTGCCAGAACCAAGTCAAGTAGGTTATTTTCCCTTGTAGGTTCTGTTACAAACTGCTTCAAAAAGCAATCCTGAACTATTCTAAAAAGTCGTTAGATTCTAAATTCCCTGTCATGAAATTCCAATCAATCTGACTAAAGTTAAAGTCCCCTAGAATTACTATGTTATCGTGTCTTGTGGCCTTAACAATTTCCTCCCAAAGTAGTCTCCCTTGTTCCCTATCTAAGTTTGGAGGACGGTAAATCACGCCTAAAATAAATTTTTTCACACCCTCTGAAAATTCTATCCAGACAGACTCTGATGTGTTAATTCAGACTTTATACCCGTTTTTATGCAACAATTTAAATGATCACGGACATAGAGTGCCACCCCCCTTTCCGATACTTCTGTCTACTTGGAAAAATTTTAAAAACCCTGAATGTGACATTCGGCAGGCAAGCCCCGATTTTTCATATTAAACCATGTCTCAGTTATTGCAAAAACATCAATATTACCCGTACTTGCAATAATCTCAACTCGTCCATCTTATTCCTAGCACTCGACTATTGTTGTAATATATATTTAGAGACCCTCCTTTCTCTTTACCCTTCCTGCTCATCTCTTTTTTTCCACTATACCTATTACTGTCCTTGTCATCTAGTGTCACTAGCCTCCACTATCCACCTTATTCTGCCTATTACTAGTTCTCCTACAACTTATAATATTACTACATGGACTTCTCTGTTTTCCCCAAAACCCTACCACTAACTTTTCTAGTTTAAAGCCCTAACAGCTCCCTCCACTGCAGTTGCCAGTGCCCCCACCCCAGACCTGGATAAGTAACCCCTCCCTGGCATACATGTCATTTTCCATAGAAGATCCCAGTTGTCAATAATGTTACTAAATTTTTCCCTTTTACAGTATTTGTCCAGCCAGCAATTACACCAATTGCCCTGGACAGCCATTCTTTTCCAACCTCTCCTTGGCAAAATACCACATATGACAGGGTTCCCACCCCTTTCTTCCTAATTATGTCTATTGTGACCAAACCTGCTAGTAGTCCTCACCCTACGTCTGCCAACATCTTTGCCTCCAGCACTGAGACAGATAATGGGATTGCTCCCATTACCTCTCATGATGTCCCAGACGGCTAACAATATCCTCATCCCAGCCCCAGGAAAGCAACCCTCTGTCTCCTACTCCTATCAATCAAACAGAAAGCCCTATCCATGTCCCAAACCTGACTGTCCCCAACAAAAAAGTTTTACCTTTCCCTTTTGTGTCTTTGTCGTGACGCTCCCAGAAGTCGACTCACATTCATCGGGTAGAGGAGAATGGGTTCGATGTTTCCACAACATTTCCTGGGTCTTCCTTTTTCTACCTTCCACCCGTCCTCTTGAGCCTTAACTTGTCCCATGCGTTTTGCCACTGTCCAGGTTCCTTTCCTGGCTTGAGGATTCTCAACAGGAGGATTACTACGAATCCTCTTGTTTTCCTCAGTCGTCGCTGATCTCAAGCTTAGCTACCCTCAGTTCTTCCTTCAGCTGCTGGTAGAGTAGCTCAAGAGAGGACATCTTCTTCAGATTGAAGAGAGACACAAGACACGTCTTCACTGAGTTAAGTCAGGTCCACCACTCAGTTGTCCAGCTTCAATAACCCTATAGGCAGATGTTCCACTATCAACTCCTATTTCCAAACCAATACATTCCCTATATCCTTTCAAATCTAAACTTATCTAACTTGAACCATATTGGGGTTCTCTCTTGGGGGAATATCCTCAAGACCATTATATCCCCTTGTTAAACCCATTTTCCACTTGTCCTCGATCATGTCTCCCTCAATTACGTCTACAGTGAATGTAATAGGTCTTCAATCTTCTTCGTAAGGAAGATTTCTAATGCTATGATTAATTTAGTCATTCTAGCTGAATGTTTTCTAACAATTGTCCATTCTGTAATATGGAGACCAAAACTGAGCTGCAATCTAGGTGAGGCTTACAATGATATGCTTAATTAACCCTGGGCTGTTGCTAACACTTTGATATAAATCCCAGTAATTGTTTGCCTTTTTAAGTACGCTTAGGCATTGCTGTCTTGGTTTAAGGTTGCTGCTTACCATCACCCCAAGTCCTTCTCGCAATCTGTATGGCTAAGTTCTACGGTATTTAACTTATAAGTGCTTGGGTTATGGACACTCCCGAGTTCAGTATTGCATTTATCTACATTGAACTGCATCTGCCACTTTTCTGCCACGAATTGTTTGTCTAAATCTTCCTGAAGTTCTATGACATCTATGTTTTAATTTATCTCTTCAAACAGGTGTAGTGTCTGATATGTGGAAGATGGCTAATGAATTCCTATTTTTTAAAGCGGGGACAAGTCATACCGTCAAACTCCGCCAATAAGCTGACCCCAATTGTAGGCAAATTACTAAGTCAATTATAGCTGATATTATTAAAGCCATCTAGATAACCATAATTTGATTAATGATACCCAGCATGGATTCACGAGGGCCGTTCCTGCCTATCTAATTTATTAACCTTCTTCAGTAAGCTTTTGAGGCTGTTGATCACGATAAAGAATTCGATATTGTTTATTTAGACTTTAGTAAGGCTTTTGATAGAGTACCGCACCAGAGACTGTTAAAAAGTGGCAGCTCTGGATTGGGGAAAAGTGCTGTCATGGATCAGGTGGCTACCAAAGGAAGCGAGATGTGCATAAATGGGGTTAAATCCGAATGGGGGCTTGTAACAAGTGGTGTTTCCAAGGGATCAGTCTTAGGCCCATTTTTATTTATAATATATTCAATGACCTTGATGAGGAATTACTAGTGATATGAGCAAATTCGCCGACGACACGAAGATAGGTAGGATAATTATTCAAACATAGATGTCATAGAACTTCAGGAAGATTTAGACAAACTTAATTGTGTAGAAAAGTGGCAGATGCAGTTCAATGTAGGAAAAAAATGAAGGTTTGAAGTCGGAGGCCATAACCAAGCACTTATAAGTTAAATAACGTAGAACTTAGCCAAAAGATTGAGAGAAGGACTTGGGGTGATGGTAATCAGCAACCTTAAACCAAGACAGCAATGCCTAAGCGTCTAATAAAGGGAAAAAGATTACTGGATTTATATCAAAAGTGTTACAACAGAAGTCCAGAGGTTATTTACAGCTTTATACATCATTAGTAAGGCCTCACCTAGATTACCAGCTCAGTTCTGGTCTCCATATTACAGAATGGACATAAATTCGTTAGAAAACATTCAGGTAGAATGACTAAATTAATACATAGATTAGAAATCTTCCTTTACGAAGAAAGATTGAAGACCTAAAATACATTCAGTGAAGATGAATGGGAGACATGATCGAGGTATACAAGTGGAAAATGGGTATTAAAAAGGGATATAAATAAGGTCTTGAGGATATCTCCAAGAGAGAACCCAATAATGGATTCAAGTTAGATAAGTTTAGATTTAGAAAGGATATAGGAAAGTATTGGTTTGGAAATAGGGTAGTTGATGGTGGAACAGTCTGCCTAGTAGGGTTATTGAAGCTAGGGACCTTGGGAGTTTCAAATTTAGGTTGGATAAATTCATGAGGAGAGGGGTTGGATTTGAGGGGACCCCGCATGAGTGGGTAGAATTGTCAAAGCTTATTTCTTGGGTAGCTTGAAAATTGGGTTGAGCAAATATTCTGTTAGTGGGACGGATTGTGAAGGACCTGCCTAGTATGGGCCAACAGGCGTGCTGCAGTGTTCCTCCTTTCTTATGTTCTTATGTTCTTATGAATCAATTATCCTACCTATCTTCGTGTCGCGGCGAATTTGCTCATGTCATAATTTCCCTCGTCAAGGTCATTGATATATATTATAAATAACAACGGGCCTAAGACTGATCCCGTGGAACACCATTATTCAAGCCCCCACTCGGATTTAACACCATTTATGCACACTCTCTGCTTCCTATTGGTACCCATGACTCGATCCATGACAGCACTTTTCCCCCAATGCCATGAGCTGCCACTTTCTTTAACAGTCTCGGTGCGGTACTTATCAAAGCCTTACTAAAGTTAAATAAACAATTCGAATTCTTTATCGTGATCATCAGCCTAAAAAGCTTTAGTGAAGAAGGTTAATAAATTAGATAAGCAGGAACGGCCCTCGTAATCCATGCTGAGTATCATTAACCCAAATTATGGTTATCTAGATGGCTTCAATAATATCAGCTATAATTGCCCCTAGTAATTTGCCACAATTGGGGTTTAAGGCTTATTGGGGGTAATTTGACGGTGTGATTGTCCCCTGTTTTAAAAAATGGGAATTACATTAGCCATCTTCCAATATCAGACATACACCTGTTTGAAGAGATAAATTAAAAATGTTAGATATTGGTTCAAGGTTCCATTTTGCATTCCTTAAGAACCCTTGAAAAAAGCTCATCAGGACCCGGGATTTATTTTGTTTCAGTGGTCTAGTTGTTTCATAACCATTTCACTAGTGACTGTGATATTACATAATTTATGCTTCTGGGCCTCTTAAAAATTAAATTAGGGGATAATATAGTATCTTCCTCTGAAAACCGAGAGAAAATAATTATTAAAAATAGAGCACATATCATTCTCCTTGTCAGTAAGATGCCCAGAGTTATTTTTAAGGGGACCTATCTTATCCCTAACTTTTTTTTCTATAAACCTGGAAAAAAATTTTTGGGGTTTGTTTTGAACCCTAGCAACTTTAATTTCATAGTCCCGGTTAGCTTTTTTATACCCTTTTTAAGTCCCTCTTAATGTCAGTATAATGATTTATAAGATGTCCCTCACCTCTTTTTATGCGCCTATAAATTCCTTTCTTCTGCCCTAAAAGATATTTGAGCTATTATTCATCCATTTTGGGTCATTTCTACTTGATCTAATTTCTTTATACGGGATAAATGTTTTTTGGGCAGCCTGTATAGTGTTAAGAAATCTGTCATATTGATCCTCTCTTCACCCCAGTCCACAGTTGATAAGTGTTTCTAAGTCCATTATAATCTGCTAAGCGAAAATCTGGGACCGTTACTGAATTATCCCTACTATCATACATCCATTCAATGCTAAATTTAATTGACTTATGGTCCTTGAACGAGTTCCTCTGTAATTTCTAAAATTATTAACAAGGGTTTCCTTGCTAGCCCCGAACTAAGTCAAGTAGGTTATTTCCCCCTTTTAGGTTCTGTCACAAACTGCTTCAAAAACAATCCTGAACTACTTCTAAAAGTCGTAAGATTCTAAATTCCCTATCAAGAAATTCCAATCAATCTGACTAAAGTTAAAGTCCCCCAAATTACTACGTTATCGTGCCTTGTGGCCTTAACAATTCCTCCCAAAGTAATCTCCCCTTTTTCCTATCTAAGTTTGGAGGACGGTAAATCACGCCTAAAATCAATTTTTCGCACCCTCTGAAAATTGTATCCAGACAGACTCTGTATGTGTTATTTCAGACTTTATACCCGTTTTTATGCAACAATTTAAATGATCACGGACATAGAGTGCCACCCCACCCCCTTCCCGATACTTTTGTCATTGGAACAATTTAAACCCTGAATGTGACATTCGGCGGCATGTCCGTTTTTCATAAACCATGTTTCAGTTATTGCAAAAACATCAATATTACCTGTACTTGCAACTAATCTCAACTCGTCCATCTTATTCCTAGCACTACGACTATTGGTTTAAAATACACTTAAGACCCTCTTTCTTTTACCCTTCCTGCTCATTTCTGTTTTTCCCTTATACCTATTACTGTCCTTGTCACCTATGCCACTGGCTTTCCAATATCCACCATTTTTCCTTTAATTCCCCCTGAATTTATAACATTACACACGGGACTTCAGTTTTCCCCCCTACCCCATACCACTAACTTTTTTTTAGTTTTGCCCAACAGCCCCCCCTGCAGTTGCCAGTCCCCCCCCCCAGACCCCGGGGGAACCCCATCCCTGGGAAAATTCTTTCTGCCAAAAAAAGGGCCCAGTTGTCAATGATGTTACTGCTTTTCCTTACAGTATTTGCCGCCAAATTTACCCCAAAAGCCTGGAAACCTTCATTTCCCAACCCCCCCTTTGGGAAAATAACATAGACGGGGTTCCCCCTTCTTCCAATTTGTCATTTGACCTATAGTGCTAATCAGCCCCCACTCCTACGTCTGCCAAATTGCCCAGCACTGAGACAGAAATGGGTCCCATTCCTCAAAGTCGTCCCGACCCAAAATTTGTTCACTGGGGTTTTTTGTTCCGCCAAAATTTACAGTTTTAAAAAAATTTTTGGGGAGGGTAAAAAAATATGTTTGGTTTCATAAGGCTTTATGAACCCGAGACCCTTAAGAAAGGTCAGCTCAGGATAGGAGGAAAGTTTTGATGGTAGACGGGGTTACCAAAGAAAGAAAGTTTCCTTAATGGGGCAAACTGAATGGGGTTTGTCAATAGGGGGTTTCCCCAAAGGATTTTTTTTTGTTGTCAAAATTTTTAATTTAATGATTTTGATGAAGGAATTGAAAGGGAATGAGTAAATTTTTGATGATAAAAAAAAGGCCTTAATTCTTTCCCTGAGGGGGGTACCAGGGAACCCGGAGGTTTGGGGGAAAAAATTTTAAAGTCTTTTCTAAAAAGTGGGATGGTTAATGGGGACAAGGGTTTTGTATGTTGGAAGAAAATATCCTCGTTTTTAAAAACCCGGGGAAGTTATTTTACAAAGAAGGGAAAAAAAATTTTTGGGGGTCATGGGGAAAAAAGCCAAAACAACAGTGCCTGGGGAATAAAAAGATTATTTAGGTTTTATTTAAGAAGAAAAACAACAGAAGCCCAAAAAGTTTTTTTCAGCCATACATCACTGGGGACCTCTTTTGGGATTATGCAGCCATTTTTTTTGTCCCCTTTACAAAGGATGGATATAGTTTCTTGGGAGAAAAACAAAAAAAAAATGACAAATGATTTTAATAAGAAATTCCGATGAAGATATTTTTAAAGGGGTTAATTTTCGGGAGAGAAAATGGGGGAGATATCATGGGGGCAAGGGGTGAGGGGCTAAAAAAGGAAAAATTTTAAAAAAATATTTGAGGATATGAACCAAGTAAGAAGAGAAAAAGGGGTTTAAATTGGATAAAGATTTAAAAAATGGAAATACTTTTTGAAAGAAGATGGGGAAAAATCTTCCGATTAGGGGGAAGAGGCTAGACCTTTTTTTTTTTAAAAAAGAGTTTGGGGCAAAAAGAGGGGGGGGGCCTGGGATTAGTGTGGGGCAGGGGTAATTTTTTGGTGGGGAATTTTAAAAGGGACCTTTTTTGGGGGTTTGGGGCCCTTTTTTTTCCTTTCCATTCTTTTTTTTCATGTTCTTTAGAACTTTTCATTTATCAATTGAACTGCATCTGCCTTTTTTCTGACCGGGAATTGAGTTTTTCAAATCCTCCTGAATTTCCCGTGACATCTACGCCGAATCGTTTAACCACCATTTCGTTCAAGCAAATTTTGGCCATATCAGGTTTTCCCCCCTTTTTGGTCTTTTTTATATATTTTAAAAAAAGGGGGCCCAAAAAAAGACCCGGGGGAAAGCCATTTTTTAAAAAGATCCCCACTCGTTTTAACCGAGAGTAAATAATTATTAAAAAAAGACACATTTCATTCTCTTTGCGAAAATACCCTAATTATTTTTAAGGGGGCCTATCTTATCCAACTTTTGTTCTATACACCGGAAAAAAATTTTTGGGTTTTGAATCCCTACAACTTTAATTTCGTAGTCCCGCTTAGCTTTTTTTATCCCCTTTTTTTAAGTCCTCTTAATGTCAATATACGATTCGTAAGATGACCCTCACCTCTTTTGATACGCCTATAAATTCTCACCATGAATTTATCCAACCTAAATTTAAAACTACCCAAGGTCCTTGCTTCAATAACCCTACTAGGCAGACTGTTCCACTCATCAACTACCCTATTTCCAAACCAATACTTTCCTATATCCTTTCTAAATCTAAACAACATGCTGAACAATGCTGAACTACATGCTGAACAACATGTTGAACAACATTATTCTTCAGCTGGGTAGCAATGTCTCACAATGTAAAAGTCATAATTAAATTAAAATACAAATTCTTAGATAAAGAATTCATACCTAAACTAGTTCATACCTGGAGATACCTGAGGGGTTTGGGATCAACGCCACAGCACACCGGTCTGGCCCGGCTGCGGGGCGTTGATCCGTTGCAAAAATGATCCTTTATGTGGATCTCTGATAATGCAGCAATAATGCATTTGACTCCATTTGTTGATGGCTGTAGACCCCGTATGTTTGCAAAGATAACTGTAGTTATATTGTGGAATTTAGGAGGCTTGATTGCTAGCATTAATATCTTGTTGTTCGGGGAGGAGGCCAATGATTGCAGCTCCAAACAGTGTCCAGAATATCTTGCTGCCAATTTTGTCAAGGCTGGAACCAAAGCAGACATAGTACTAGAGGAAGAGAGCACAACTTTGTAGTTCCCACAGTCAGTGGCCAGGCTTCAAACACCTTTTATTGTACAGCAATAAAGGAATGGAACAGACTGCCTGCACTGTCAAAGCCAGTCATGCATGAGCCAGTTCAAGAAGAGAACCAAAGGTACCCTAATGAATGTAGCGACAGAAAGGGAGGAGAATGATTTTTGTTTTTTAGCTAACAAAATGTATATGTAATTAACTTTTTTTACCTTTTTCCCTAGTATACAAAATATCCTTTATAATATAATAACATATATATCCTACAATGTAAAATATTATAGTGTAAAAAGGGCCCAATGGAAATAAGTCACTCTGTCTGATTTTTTGGGTTATCCTAGGTTCTCACAAAATTCTGCCATGTATGATAATGTATTAAATTTTTAACCTGAAAAAATTTCTTCTTATTTTACTTTTTTTCCCAGTAGTTTTTTCATCTGGTGTGGATTTCCTATTTCTTGCCAGTCTTGTTTTTTCCCCTGCCCTAAAAAAATAAACTCCTTCTCTGGGGGTTTTTGGTCCTTTTTTGTTTGCCTGGTCGGGGTGATCGTATTTTCTTGTCTCTTTAGATGATGTGTCGCAATGTTGTGCATTTTTTCTTTATGGTACCAGTGATATTTAGGATGAAATAAATCACAAAAAGAAAGGACCCCCGTTGTCATGTGTGCTGGTATTTTTGGGATGGTGAAAGTGCATGTCCCAGCTGTTTTTCCAGATATACCATGCCTGCGATACCCAAGGATAGAATTTGCATAGATTGGTTTTTTTGTTTGTGGATTTCTTGTGGTGCATTTTATAATTAGTGATTTTTTAATCGGCTTAATGTTATGTAATAAAAGTACATATTCAGTGGGGGGGTTAAAGGGACTGCAGGTTCAGTATAAGAAAAATCAGGACCGGAGACCGGGAACGGAAAACAACATTCATACAGATAGAAACACACACAAACCACACCCCTTAATAACATGTTTATTAAAAACACAAGTGCCTTTGCAGGCCTGTACAGACACTCACAAAAGACATACTTATAAGAGAGCTGGGCCACAACCCGAACAACACACACACAATAAGAATAAGAATAATAATTTTAAATAAATACACCGGAGGTTTTCTCACAGCGTATATATGTTTTAATTTACTTTAATTTAATTTTTAGAGATAAAAATTTTTTAAACAGTTGCAAAAAGACTTTAAAAACAACTCAGCGTCGGGGGTGATAAAAATAATAGCAGGGGAAAACCCTTTCACAGGTGATGCTTCCTTCTTTTTGGGGGTTTAAAAAAAAAGGAGACAATCAACAAGTAATTTTTGTAACGTTTCGTTCCCCGGGGACCCGGTCAAACCTTAACAAAATTTGACAAAGCCCTGGAGGGGAAACGTCCACTAAACTTAATTAATTTTTTTTTATTAACAAATTGTCTAATTCTCCAAAATTAAACATTGGGGGGTTTTACATTTGTGGATACATTTGTGGATACATTTGAAGGTAGGGGTAGCGACACGGCCCAAGATCTCTTTACACCAATCAATTTGTTCTAATTTTACCTGTTTATAATGAAAGTTCTTGCATAATCCAGATTAGATTTTTAAAAAGGTTGAAATGTCAGTAAAAAATTGGGCGTTATTTAGGTTGGTCTAAGATTAGGGTGAGAATGAAAACATACGTATTTAAAATTTTGGGAACCTTCTCAGCACCTTTATGGCATCGTTTCGAATCATTTTTCCCATTTGGGGTTTTTTTGTTTTTTATAAACGCAGAAGGGAAACAAATAAAACCCTGTAATAATGTTGGTAGAATAGAGACCATGTTAGGAAAAAAGGACACATCTGAAACAACCCAGACGATTTTCCTTTTTTAAATCTATAAAACAAAAAAAGGTCAAGAGGCTAAAACAGTATATGTAACAAAAAAAGGAAAAAAGCATGGTAACTCTACTGGCCCATGCTATTGGTGGTGACGGTGGTGGTAGAAACTAGTAGTAGATTTAGTAGTAGTACTAGAGTAGTACTAGTAGTAGCAGAGGTAACTCATGTCTCATGTGGGGAGTAAAATTTCTTAGAAGAACTTGTGCAAATTTTTCAGACAGCGAAGCCCATTATTCTGTTTAATAGTGTCAAAAATGACGATTAAAGAAAAAAATGATTAATCATTTTAATCACTGAAGTAAAGTTTTAGGAGGGTTTACGCAAAAAAATAACTCCCCCGTTACATAGAAACCCAAGAGTTACTACAATACTAACTATCCCATACCCAAAACTTACGACCAACAACCTGTGTCCTTTAAAATCACAAAATCTGTTTGGAATTTTTTCTTGTTGGGTTTCCGGTGAATGTTGGTTGCATGTATGCAAAAATATGAAAAATAACATTTTTAATAAACTCTAGAGAAATATTTTTTTTGAAGAACAATCATAAGGGACTTGAGTTAATTAAGTGTTCTGATTGAAAAGTGAATGTTGAAAAATTTAAAATGCACCATCAGGTCTCAGTAATAATGTGCCCTCTCTTATGGTATGAAAAAAGGAAATTAATTTACAAGAAACTTTCAGGTTAAATGGTTCTATCAGCGGTTGCGCCCTTTGACAATTCTAAAAATGTGTTCCCCTTCCATTAGCAAAATATTATCATATAATGAAGGGAAAAAACTTTTTTAAAACTCCAACATTTGGGGGGGACGTAGGGGTGTGAACCCCAAAAACAGCTTTTCCCCAGAGAGGAACTTAACCTTCAAATCAGAACACCAGGGCCCTTTCCTTTTGAAAATAAAACACAAGTTTGAAATATCAGTATATAAAGAGATTAATTACTGAGGGGGACAAAAAGAAATTGCCATTACCCCTTGGCGGGAAACATAGTCCAGACAGAAAAAAAACTCCCCCTAGCCCACCAGGAAGCCACTTTTGTTTTTTAATTCGTCTATTTAAATGTCATGATTTTTGTTCTTTTTTATTTTTCTTTTTTTCATTCAAAAAAAGGGTGATCTCTGTGTTTTCTTTAAAATTCCTTTTTATCAATTTCTTGTTAGTGTCAAACTTTGGGATCTTCCTTCCCCGGTGTTTTTGTATAAGAGAAATTTATATCTCTTTTGTTATATAAAGGGTTATCGGTACCTTAATATTACGAATTAAAAGGATAAATTTCCCTTTCTAAGTTTCCCAGGTAAAATTTTTGGATTTTTTGGTCGGTTTTACTATGTATAAAAATTTTTTAATTTTTCCCGGTATTACAGCTTAAAACCCCGTGTCTTTGTTTTTGATAACACTAGAAAGGGGTTTTCTGATAGTTAGAAAAAGGGTTTCCATCATTTCTTTTTAAAAGTTTCTCCTTTTTTACAGGATTTTTGGTCAAAAATTCAAATTATTTACATCACTTAGTCTAACCATTTGTACTGACATTTTTTTAAACTCGGGGACACTTTATCCATTTTTACATTTACCTCCCTCCTGTGGATGCTAGTGTGTGTGTTCCTTCACTACAAAGGCTTCCTTCTCTCTCAATCCTCCTTGCTTCCTACATCAGCCCTTTCCCCCAGGATCTTGTGCCTAAGTATCCTTTTCTCTGGATGTCTTCCATGTTGGGGAGGTCCCAGGGCCTTGTGGATTGGAATTATATTTTTAAAAATCGGTCGAGACTTTCCTGGGGGGGAATTACAGGAGGAGAAGAGAATTATGTGTCTTGAAATTACCCAAAGCCATGAAAATACACCAAGACAAAAATTCTTTTTTAATGAAAAAAAAGCCCTCAAGTCACGTGCTTCATTAAATATTTTTTTCAGTTTTTACCAAAAAAAGTGTATGTCAATGTTTATTGTGTGAAAATGACTCCGATTTTAATCAAATTTAAACCTTGAAAAAATGAATAAATATTATTTCTTTTGTTACTCATTTTTGATTAAAAACACACATCCATGAATGCGCTCGTCTGTCTAAAACAAAGCTAATTTGGGGAGACGACACCTGAAAAGAATTTTGGGAGGCCCCACAACTCCCCAGAGACTGTGTTGTTAATGTCTCTGACACTATGTTGTGATCAACTGTGTTTTTTAAAAGTTCTGACACTATGTTGTGACAACTGTGATTTGTTAGCCTTAACACTATGTTGTGATGAACTGGATGTTGTTATTTAAAAACCCCATGTTGTGATAACTGTGATGTTGTTAATGTCTCAGACATATGTTGTGATCAACTGTGATGTTGTTAATGTCTCAGACACATGTTGTGATCAATGTGATGTTGTTAATGTCTCTGACACTATGTTGTGATCAACGTGAGTTTTAATGTCTCGACATTGTTGTGATAACTGTGATTTGTTAATGTCTCTGACAATGTTGGATAACTGTGATTTTGTTTGTCTAAACACTTGTTGTGATCAATTGTGGAATGTCTCTGACATATGTTGTGATGAACTGTGATTTTGTTAATGTCTAGACCTATGTTGTGATCAACTGTGATTTTTTAAATTTCTAGACATATTTGGATCAACTGTGAGGGTTTTTAATGTCTCAGACAAAAATTTTGGATCCGGGTTTTTTAAAGTCCGCCTTTTATGTTGATCAACTGTGATGTTTTTAATTCTCGAAATTTGTATAAACTGTGATAGAGATTTTCCATTTATCGCAAAATGAATTGGCCTATATTTTAGTACGCAGAACCTTGGGGGAAAAGATGTTCGAAAAAAAGAGAACATTCTGAAAATGTCTCATAAGGGTGATAATTTATCTGATAAAAATTTAATTTAATTTTGTTCCATTATTTTTTTACTACCATACTGGACCGTCCTCATTATCTTTGAAGATTATCCCCGCTTTAGATCTGAGGTCACTGGTATTAACCATTTGATTGTTTTATAAAAAAACTTGAATGGTCATAAGCAATGTTCTTTGCGAAGCGTTGATTGTTCCATGTTTTCTGTATTTTGTATCTTTCTGCCTCAACTGTTTTGTGTTTATTTAAAGTTTCATTTTTACTATGTTTTTTCATGTAACTATCCTATTTTCTAAATGAACTGTTTTTCCTGTTTTTCTGGATTTTATATGTTCTGCAATTTTTTTGGGGCTTCCCCTGTGGGGTGTGTTAATCTCCTTTTTTATACATTTATTTCTTTCTTTTATTTCGCAAGTTTTTTTATAAAAGTTTGCAGGAATCTAAACTATCTTTCCCTGTGTCTACCAGGATCCCTTTTCCACTCACATCTTTTATTTTTCTTCAAATTCAAATAATGGACAGACAAAAGAAAAAATTTAAAACTTTTTAAAAGATGGACCGGGGCAGAGAGGCAACATGTCTGCAAAGGTTTATTTTTGACCAGCTGCCGTGCTGCTGCCGGGTGACTGGTGGGCTGGTGTGGGCTGTCCGATTGGGGCTGATGCCGTGCTGACTGGGGCGGGGGCGTGCCGTGTTTACTGTGTCTGACTGCCGTGCTGACTGTCGTGCGCTGTCGGCTGACTGTCGTGCTGCTGTCGTGCTGACTGCGCTGCTGCCGTCTGACTTCGTGCTACCCCGTCCCCTCTGCTGTCGCACTGCCGTGCCGACTGCCCTGCTGACTGCCCGGGGCTGCTTTCGTGCGTTTCCCTGCTGCTTCGTCTGACTGTCGCTGACTGCCGTGCTGACTGCCGTGCTGACCCGGGGCTGACTGCCGTGCTGACTGTCGTGCTGACTGTCGTTGCTTCGTGCTCTTCGTCTGTGTCGGGTGACTTCGTGCTGATTACCCCTGCTGACTGCCGTCGACTCCGTGCGATATCGTGCGCTGTCGGGGGCTGCCGTGCTCCTTCGTGCTGACTCCGTGCTGATACGTGCTGGGCTGTCGTGCTGGGCTGTCGTGCTGATGGGGCCCTGCTGACCGGGGGCCCCACTCCGTGCTGACTGCCGTGCTGACCCCCCGTGCTGGCCGTGCTGATTGTCGTGCTATCCCTGCTGACTGCCTGCTGACTGCCGTGCTGATGGTCTGACTATTGTGCTGACTGTCGTGTTGACCCCTGCTGACTGCCGGGCTGCTGCCGTGCTGACTTTTTCTGATTCTTTTGGGTACCCCTGCTGACTGCCGTGCTGACTGCCCTGCGACTGGGTCGTGCGCTGTCGTGCTACTGTCGTGCTGACTGTCGTGCTGACGTCGGCTGACTGTCGGGTGACAGCCGTGCACTGCCTCTGACTGCCGGCGACTGCCTGCTGACTGTCGGGCAATTTTGAGCCCTGCACTGGGGCTATGTCGGCGATTTCCCTTGGGGTCCGTGCGCTGCCGTGCTGACTGTCTGTGACTGTCGCTGACTGTCGTGCTGACTGCCGTGCTGACTGCGCTGACCGCCGTGCTGACGCCGGGCCCGCCGTGCGCTGCCGTGCCGATCCGTGCGACTGCCGTGCTACTGCCGTGCTGACTGCCGGGGTGACTGCCGTGCTGACTGTCGGGTGCGTCGTGTGACTGCCGGTACTGCCTTTCTGACTGCCGGCTACTGCTGCTGCCCGTGCCACGCCTGCCCACTGCCGTGCTGACTGCCGGGGACCCCCGCTGACTGCCGTGCTGCTGCCGTGCTGACGTCGTGCTGCTGTCGTGCGCTGTCGTGCGCTGTCGTGCTGACTTTTGGGTGACTGCCGTGTGACTGCCGTGCTGACTGTCGGGTGATGCCGTGCGATGTCGTTGACTGTCCGACTGCCGTGTGACGTCGTGCTGACTGCCGTGCTGACGTCGTGCTGACTGTCGTGCTGACTGTCGTGCGACTGTCGGCTGACAGCCGGGTGACGCCCTGCTGACCCCGTGCTGACTGCCGTGCTGACTGCCGGCTGACTGCCGGGGACTATTGGCTGACATTGTGCTGACGTCGTGCGACTGTCTTGACGCCGGCTGACTGCCGTGCTGACTATCGTGCTGACTTGGCTGACTGCCGTGCTGACTGTCGGTGACTGCCGTGCGACTGTCGTGCTGACTGTCGGGTGACTGCCGTGCTGACTGTCGTGTGACTTCGCGACTGCCTGCGCTGCCGTGTGACTGTCGTGGCTGTCGGGGTGACTCTGTTCCGGGTGACTGTCGTGCTGACGTCGTGCTGAAGCCCGGGTGACTGCCGTCTGACTGCCGGGCTGACTGCCGTGCTGACTGCCGTGCGACTGCCGGCTGACTGCGTGTTTTCTGCCGTGCTGGGCTGCCGTGTTGCTGTCGTGCCGACGTCCTGACTCGTGCTGACCCGTGCTGACTGTCGGGTGACTGTCGTGCTGACGCCTGCTGATGCCGTGTGACTGCCCTGCCGACTGCCGTGCCACTGCCGTGCTGACCCTGCTGCGCCGTGCTGACGCCCTGCTGACGCCGTGCGACTGCGGGTGACTGTCGTGCTGACTGCCGTGCTGACTGCCGTGACGCTGTGCTGACTGCCTGCGGCGCCTCGACTGCCGTGCAGCCGTGCTGACGCCGGGGACTGCCGTGATGACTGCCGCACTGCCGTGCGACTGCCGGCTGACTGTCGTGCTGACTGTCGTGCTGACTGCCTGTGACTGCCGTGCACGCCGGGGACTGCGTGCTGACTGCCTGCCGTGCCGTGCTGACTGCCGTGCCGACTGCTCGAAATTGCAGCTCTCGGGCTCTTCACGCAATGGTGGCGACAAGGGGCAAAGGACTCGGATGGGGGGCCAAACGTCATCACAAAGGGGCTTTGGGGACAACATCCAGGGGGGGGTGGGCAAACCCTCACGCCAACGCTTCCTTCCGGCCCCGAATCTTTTGGGATCTAAAAAAAAAAACAAAAAGCGACATTTATCAAATTGTTCCAAGAAAAACTGGGAAATAGTCCGTCGATTCGAAGTCACAGTAAATATCTTCATTATTATATATTTTTTGTTTGTACCAGAAAAAGTGTGTCTAAAGTTTTATTGTGTTTAAAAAAGGCTGTCGATTCTTAATTTTAAATTTTTACTCCATGAAAAATGTAATAAATATTATTTTTTTTTATGTTTTGTGATTGCAAAGCACAGATCCATAAATACGCTCTTATAACACAAAAAAATTTCGGGCATGAAAAAATAACTAACTACTGGGGGGACGCGATCACCTGTTATAGGGGAAAACAAAAAAAATATGCAGAAATATATAAAAAGCAGAGCAACATGTAAACAGAAATATCAAACAACAGTATAGCAACATGCAAAAAATGAATGTAAAAATGAAACATTACAGTAAAACACATAAACAGTGGGGTAAGACAGAAAAGGTACATAACATACAGAACAACCCCTGAGAACAATCAACAGCTTCTAATGTAAAATTTTTCATTTTTACCATTCCCGAGTTTTGATATAAACAGTTCAGTGAAAAAAAAATAATATACCGCACAATGGAAAAAAAAAAAATAACAGTCACAAACAGTCTGTCTGTGACTGATAAAGC
>WNWK01035072.1:0-20027 GCA_009830355.1 Cherax destructor | reverse complement strand
GAAATTCTAGATTCTTTCGGAACAGCTAAGTATTTTTCAACGTTGGATGCTAAGTCAGCTTATTGGGCCATCCCTGTTTCAGAAAAAGATAGAGAGAAGACAGCATTCTCAGATGGGGTCCGATTATAGCTAGCAGTACCACTGACACAGCTAGCAGCACCACTGACACAGCTAGCAACACCACTGACACAGCTAGCAACACCACTGACACAGCTAGCAACACCACTGACACAGCTAGCAGTACCACTGACACAGCTAGCAGCACCACTGACACAGCTAGCAACACCACTGACAGATCTAACTAAGAAGAAAGCTAAGTTTGTATGGAAAGAAGAACATGAGTTGGCTCATGAAAAACTGAAGTCTGAGCTTACAAGTAAGCCGGTGTTAGTGGTCCCTGAGCTTACAAGTAAGCCGGTGTTAGTGGTCCCTGAGCTTACAAGTAAGCCGGTGTTAGTGGTCCCTGATTTTGCCAGAGAGTTTGAGATACATACAGATGCTTCAGCAGTTGCAATAGGAGGTTGTCTAATGCACAGAGATGAGGACAACAACCCACACCCAGTAGCGTATTTTAGCAGAAAGATTAAAGGAGCGGAAGTCAGGTATGCCATCACTGATAAAGAAGCCTTGGCAGTGGTAGAAAGTGTCAGATACTTTGAACCATATGTACTTCAGCGCCATTTTAAAATAATAAGATATCACAGGGCATTGGTGAACATATTTAAAAAGAAACCTCGCTGTCCAAGGATGTCTAGATGGGGTTACGAACTGTCAGCGCACTCATACCAGAACTGTCAGCGCACTCATACCAGATTCTTTCACACCATGTACCAGACGTATTGAGTAGGAATGTAGCAGCAATAAATGTCGATGTTAATATCGAGAATGTGGACAATGGAAAATTAAGAAAGTACCAACTGGAAGAGAACAGGTGGCAGAAGGTAATTGAGTATTTGGAAGGAGGGAAGCTCCCACGCCACAAGCCAAGCCGCCCTGTTGATGAATTCGAGATGAAAGACGGTGTGTTACATAGGAATATGGAGCTGAATCATCGTTCAGTACTGCAGTTAGTAGTACCAAATGTCCTCAGGAAGGCCGCTTTGAAGCTTGCACACTCATCCAAGATGGCTGGCCATCCACGTGTTTTTAGAACTTATAAAAGAGCAAAAGAATGTTCAACTTTCCTATTCTCCTTAATTATGTAACTGAATATGTAAAATGTTGTGGTAATTGCCAGAGGAGGAAAGGTAACCCTCAAGTTAATGTGGAATTGCAAGCTTTTCCCGAGATTAAGGAACCGTTGGACCTGGTTGGTGCAGATCTTATCGACTTGAATAATAGTTATTCAGGCAATAGGTATGTTCTTGTGCTGGTGGACCATCTGTCACGGTACACAACACTTGTTCTTGTGCTGGTGGACCATCTCTCACGGTACACTACACTTGTACCCATCCCTAAGAAAGACCCACAGACTGTTGCAGAGGCGCTCCTTGACTGTTGCAGAGTCGTTCTTTGATAGATTCGTAGCAATATTTGGACCCCCTAAAGAATTAGTAACTGATCAAGGTTCAGAGTTTAAAAGTAATGTATTTGCAGAGATTTGTAACACCCTAGAAATAATGACAGCCTTCACGACAGCTTATCATCCACAGGCGAATGGTATGGTGGAGAGAACTAATCAGGTAGTCAAAAATACACTGGCCATTCTCTCAGAGAAAGAACCACTACAATGGGATAAATATTTACCATATGTTCAATGTGCTTTAAACACCGCTATTCATAAATCAATAGGGACACAACCATTATTCCTATTTACAGGGCATGACTGTCATTTTGCAGCAGGCTTGGTGAACCAAGCAGTTGTCAGATACAGTGAGGACTATCATTCAGAAGTTCTAACAAAAATGAGAACTGCTTGGCGAACTGCCGCCCAGGCATCTGGTAGAGCGCAGAAAAAGTATGCTCATTACTCTGACAGGGAAGTGAAGCCTCTTAAATTTAATGAAGTTAACCTAGTGATGATATATAAAGATGAAACAACCCCTCAACAGAGTAGGTCCCTCGGTCCTAGGTGGAAAGGTCCTTACCGCATCTTAGAGAAAATGGGACCAGTAAATGTAAAGGTTAAAGGGTTGTTTGAGGACCAGAGCGAGAAATAACAAAAAAGGCACAATACTGTGACTGGAATAATACACACACTCGCCTCGCTGACCACTCCCCTCGCCCTCAGGTCAGCTCAATACTCTACACACCTGCCCACCAAAAATAAGACCCAGTCACCTGTAGAACAATACTGCCGCCTACTATTATTCACAGGACATGCGGAGGTGTTGCCAGGACTTGCCAAGGAGACTCCGGGAATCTATTTGGCCTGGAGTAATGGAGACGCAGAAGTGCCAAGAAGCCAGTATGGGTCCGGCAAAGGGCTACTAATAGACCTGGGAGGCTTGAGGAAAAGCGGTAGCCAGGTGTCGTGCCACCACCATGCAAGAGGTGCAAGTTGATGGGTGAGGCTGAGCGGACTAGGCTCAACCAGGTGTGGGTTCCATGTTATTGTGACAGTCAATAACTCAAGAAAGATAAGAACAGTCGCTTCTTTCCTTTGGGATCCTTTCCCTTAAATATGGTCCAAAACTGTCGATTAACAGGCAGACACATACTGCTATTTCATTTTAGGTGAAACGGACAATGTTTTGCCCAGGATTCAACCTAAGTCCAAAGAAAATGAAATGTGTGTATGTGTGTGTGTGTGTATTTGTATGTGTGTGTTAGTTACCATTTTGTCCTAGGCACATGTCAATTAGACACGCACTAGGCGTGCGTGTGTATGGTGTGTTAGTTACGATTTTGTGTGTGTGTGTGTGTGTGTGTGTGTGTGTGTGTGTGTGTGTGTGTGTGTGTATGTGTGTGTGTGTGTGTATGTGTGTGTGTGTGTGTGTGTGTGTGTGTGTGTGTGTGTACTCACCCATTTGTACTCACCTGGTTGTGGTTGCAGGGGTCGAGTCACAGCTCGAGGCCCCGCCTCTTCACTGGTCGCTACTAGGTCACTCTTCCTGCTCCATGTGTGTGTACTCACCTAATTGTGGTTGCAGGGGTCGAGACTCAGCTCCTGGCCCCGCCTCTTCGCTGTCCGCTACTGGGTCTCTGCTCTCCCTGCTCCATGAGCTTTATCATACCTTATCTTAAAACTGTATGGTTCCCGCCTCCACTATATCGTTCGCTAGACTATTCCACTTCCTGACTACTCTATGGTTGAAGAAATGCTTCCTGACATCCCTTTGAATCATCTGAGTCTTCAGCTTCCAGTTGTGTCCCCTTGTTTCTGTGTTCCTTCTCTGGAACATCCTGTCACTATCTACCTTGACAATTCCCCGCAGTATTTTGTATGTCGTTATCATGTCTCCTCTAACCCTTCTATCCTCCAGTGTTGTTAGTCCTATTTCCCTCAACCTTTATTCATAGGACAGACCCCTGAGTTGTGGAACTAGCCTTGTCGCAAACCTTTGCACTTTCTCTAATTTCTTGACATGCTTGACCAGGTGTGGGTTCCAGACTGGAGCTGCATAATCTAGTGTGGGCCTGACGTACACGGTGTACAGTGTCTTGAACGATTCCTTGTTAAGGTAACGGAACGCTAATCTTAGGTTTGCCAGTCGCCCATAGGCTGCCGCAGTTATCTGGTTGATGTGTGTTTCCGGAGACGTGCTTGGCGTTATACTCACCCCAAGATCTTTCTCCTCTGACGAGGTTTGTAGCCTTTGTCCACCTAGCCTGTACTCTGTCGGCGGTCTGTTAGTTACCATTTTGTCCTAGGCACATGTCGATTAGACACTAGGCCTGTTGTATATATATATATATATATATATATATATATATATATATATATATATATATATATATATATATATATATATATATATATATATATATATAGTCGTGCCGATTAGGTAAAACTTGCGATTTTGGCTTAAATAGCAACGCTCACCTTGCCATATAAGACAATTGAAAATTTGTGTATGCAATAATTTCGCCAAAATCATTCTGAACATAACGAAAAAATATAGTTCATTGTGTTTGTTTAGTATTAAATTAATGTTAACGTATCTAAAATATATTTAGTTGGGTTAGGCTAAATTTAATTGCGCTTGTTGTAATAAGGTTAGGTAGGTTTTCAAAGTTTCTCTTGGTACAAAATTATAAATTCTTACATTAACATAAATGAAAAAATATATCTTTAAACGTATAAGAGAAAATTTTAGAAATGTCTTAATTTTAGATGAGTTCTTGCTAATTGACCAGTTTTACCTAATCGGCACGACATAATATATATATATATATATATATATATATATATATATATATATATATATATATATATATATATATATATATATATTTATATATATATGTGTGTGTGTGTGTGTGTGTGTAAGGAAACACTTCGAAATGTTTTGGCCCCGCCGGGAATTGAACCCGGCCCCTCCGTGCGTGAAGCGAGAGCTTTAGCCACCATGGCATCGGGGCGTATATGTGTGTATGTGTGTGTGTGTGTGTGTGTGTGTGTAGGTGTGTGTGTGTGTGTGTGTGTGTGTTTGTGTGAATGTTTGTGTGTGTGCTCACCTACATATAATTGCGTGAGTTGAATCTTGGCTCCTGGCCCTGCTGCAAAGAAGTGGTTTCACATTTTTTTTCCATTATGAGCCTTGTCGTATCTTTCCTTGAAGCTGTGTGAAGTTTGCTTCCATCACCTAGTCATCTCAGCTGTGACTTTAACTTTCAGTTATGTCTTATTATTTCCGATTTCAACTTTCAAATAGTAAATTTTTGCCTTCTCTGTCAAGACGTGTAAGTATCTTATACATTGTTATCATGTCTTCTCTGGTTCGTCTTTCCTTCAAGGTCATCAGATTAAGTTCATTTATCTTTTCCTCGCAGGTCAGCCCTTTCGGTCTTATTGCTAATCTCTGCTTCTTCTCCTCACCATCGTTCATTTCTCCTCCATGTATTTAGTCACCCTCTACCACCTCTCGTCTGTGCATGGAGTCACTCTTCACTTTCATGCCGGGTCATTTTCCACAAGCGTTGTACATTCATAACTCCATTACTTTGAAGTTTTTAAGACTGTGAGTTATTGGAACATTCAGCTTCCATCTGCGCCCCATCGTCTTGACGATGCTGAAACGTTTGTCTTTGTCCCCTCTGTCGGTACCCTTAAGTGTCTTCATATCTCCTCAAGATTTTCCATTCAGTTCGGAGATCAGTCTAGTGGCAAACCTCTGAATCTTTTCTTGTTTATGAATGTTCTTGCTTAAGAATGGACTCTGGCCTAGCACTACATAGCTCATAGCCATCATTATTTCATTTGATGTCTGTTCTAGCATTTGGTACAAGTTATTTGTAAGTTATTTGGCTCCTTTGCGAAAATATTACCATAGTGAAAAAAATAAAAATAAAATAAACATTTTACTGCTATCGCGCACATATACCAATGAATTATCCCCCATCAGGTAAAAATACCCAGGAAAATGCACACGAAAATGCCAAGGTGTTTCTGTTAATTATTCTCCTACGGTGTTTATATACATATATATATATATATATATATATATATATATATATATATATATATATATATATATATATATATATATATATATATATATATATATATATATCAATGAAATCATGAAATAAATGATTTTGAAACATTTACCAAACTGCGGCAGGCCAGGACTCGACCCCACGAACATTGTATCGCCTCCAGACATAACATAACATACGTGTCACCTTACCACTGAGCCAGCGATCCTACTGTTTCAAAATCACTTGTTTCGTGATTTCATTGCTATACAGACTGCTTGTTGAGGCGGGTATTCAAACAGGAGGAGGCTGAAACTAATCGTTGAGATACAACTGCTACGAGTTTCCTCGGATCACGAGAAAAACATGTAGCTCTGCTGCATGCGTGATATTTGTAGGATCGCTGGCTCAGTGGTAAGGTGACACGTTTGTTATGTTGTCTCTGGAGGCGATACAGTGTTCGTGGGGTCGAGTCCTGGCCTGCCTCATATATATATTCTCACCAAGGTAGGGTGGTCCGAAAAAGAAAGAAAATCATCATCGTTCACTTTATCACTGTCTTGTCAGAGGCATGCTTACACTCAGTTATAAAACTGCAACATTAACACCCCTCCTTCAGAGTGCAGACACTGTACTTCCCAACTCCAGGACTCAAGTCCGGCCTGCCGGTTTCCCTGAATCCCTTCATATATTTTACCATGCTCACACTCCAAAAGCACGTCAAGTCCTAAAAACCATTTGTCTCCATTCACTCCTATCAAATACGCTCAAGCATGCTTGCTGGAAGTCCAAGCTACTCGCACACAAAACCTCCTTTACCCCCTCCCTTCAACCTTTCCTAGGCCGACCCCTACTCCGCCTTCCCTCCACTGCAGATTTATGCACTCTCGAAGTCATTCTATTTCGCTCCATCCTCTCTACATCTCCGACCCACGTCAACAATCCCTCCTCAGCCATCTGGAAAATAGTTTTAGTAATCCCGCACCTCCTCCTAATTTCCAAACTACGAATTCTCTGAATAATATTCACACCACACATTGCCCTCAGACATGACATCTCCACTGCCTCCAGCCTTCTCCTTGTTGCAACATTCACCACCCATGCTTCACACCCATATAAGAGTGTTGGTATAACTATACTCTCATACATTCCCCTCTTTGCTTCCACGGACAAACTTCTTTATCTCCACAGACTCCTAAGTGCACCACTCACCCTTTTCCCATCATCAATTCTATGATTCACCTTATCCTTCATAGACCCATCTGCTGACACGTCTACTCCTAAGTATCTGAATACATTCTCCTCCTCCATACTCTCTCCCTCCAATCTGATATCCAATCTTTTGTCACCTAATTTTTTTGTTATCCTCATCACCTTACTCTTTTCTATATTCACTTTCAATTTCCTTCCTTTACATGCTCTACCAAACTCATCCACCAACCTCTGCAACTTCTCTTCAGAATCTCCCAAAAGCACAGTGTCATCAGCAAAGAGCAAATGTGACAACTCCTACTTTCTTTTAGCTTCTATATCTTTTAACCCCACACCTCTTGCTCTTACAACCCCATCTATAAATATATTGAACAACCATGGTGACATCACACATCCTTGTCTAAGGCCTACTTTTACTTGGAAATAATCTCCCTCTCTCCTACATTCTCTAACCTAAGCCTCACTATCCTCGTAAAAAGTCTTCACTGCTTTCAGTAACCTACCTCCTATTCCAAACACCTGCAACATCTGCCACATTGCCTTCCCCCCCCTATCCACCCTGTCATACGCCTTTTCCAAATCCATAAATGCCACAAAAATCTCTTTACCCTTATTTAAATACTGTTCACCTATATGTTTCACTGTAAACACTTGGTCTACACACCCCCTACCTTTCTTAAAGCCTCCTTTTTCATCTGCTATCCTACTCTCCCTATACAGGCGAAGGGAAAGAATAACAGAGCGGCTACAAGAAGCCAATATATCTGAAATACGTAGGGAGACACTGGTCAGAGAAATAGCAAACATCGAACTAAAGCTAAAGGAATCTTACAGGAGTCAAGAAACGCGGGAAGAACTAAAAGCCATGAATGAAATTGAAAGAAACTCAAAGTATTTCTTTTCTTGAGCCAAATCAAAGTCGAGAACAACATCCAATATTGGGCCCCTACTTAAACGGGTTGGGTTCTACACAGATGACAGCAAGGAAATGAGTGAGCTACTAAAGTCCCAGTATGACTCGGTCTTTAGCGAGCCGCTAACCAGAATGTGAGTCGAAGACCTAAATGAATTTTTTATGACAGAGACACAAAATTTGGTAGACACACCTATCTGATTATCCTGACTCCGAATGACTTCGAAAAGGCGATAAATGACATGCCCATGCACTCTGCTCCAGGCCAAGACTCATGGAACTCCATGTTCATCAAGAACTGCAAGAAGCCCCTATCACGTGCTTTTAACATCCTATGGAGAGGAAGCATGTACACTGGGGTCGTCCCACAGTCACTAAAAACAACAGACATAGCCCAACTCCACAAAGGGGGCAGTAAAGCAATAGCAAAAAACTACAGACATATAGCGCTAACGTCCCATATCATAAAAATCTTTGAAAGGGTTCTAGATACAAATCAGTTACACAACCCAGGGAAGCATGGGTTTACAGCAGGTCGCTCCTGTCTGTCCCAACTACTGGACCCCTACGACAAGGTCCTGGATGCTCTAGAAGACAAACAGAATGCAGATGTAATATACACAGACTTTGCAAAAGCCTTTGACAAGTGTGACCATGTCCAGGCGGACATCAACTAAATCTTTAAATGTGCTGCAGAAACCAATATGAAGTTCAACGATGAGAAATTTCAATTACTCCGATATGGAAAAGTGAGGAAATTAAAACTTAATCAGAGTATAAAACAATCGTCAAAGACCTGGGAGTGATCATGTCAGAGGATCTCACCTTCAAGGACCATAACATTGTATCAATCGCATGTGGTAGAAAAATGACAGGATAGATAATGAGAACGTTCAAAACCAGGGATGCCAAGTCCATGATGACACTCTTTAGGTCACTTGTTCTATCTAGGCTGGAATATTGCTGCACCTGCTTTCAAGGCAGGTGAAATTGCTGACCTAGAAAATGTGCAGAGAACCTTCACGGCACGCATAACTGCGATAAAACACCTCAATTACTGGGAACGCTTGAAGTTCCTAAACCTGTACTCCCTACAACACAGGCGGGAGAGGTACATGATTATATTCACTTGGTAAATCCTATAGAGGGATTAGTACCAAACTTGCACATGAAAATCGCTCCCTACGAAAGCAATGAAAAGCAGGGGTGCTACTAGCACGTTAAGAGACAACTCAATAAGTGTCAGGGGCCCAAGGCTGTTTAACTGCCTCCCAGCATACATAAGAGGGATTACCAATAGACCCCTGGCTGTCTCCAATCAGGCACTGGACAGGCATCTAAAGTCAGTACCTGACCAGCCGGGCTGTGGCTCGTACATTGGATTGAGTGTAGCCAGCAGTAACAGCCTGGTTGATCAGGCCCTGATCCACCATGAGGCCTGGTCACAGACTGAGCCGCGGGGGCGTTGACCCCCAGAACTCTCTCCAGGTAAACTCCAGGTTACCCTTAATTTTTTCAATAATAACTACCATACACGCGCTCTCTGCCAATCCCTAGGTACTTTTCCCTCTTCCATACATTTATTAAATAAGAGCACCAACCACTCCAAAACTATATCACCACCTGCTTTCAACATTTCTATCTTTGTCCCATCAATCCCAGCTGCCTTACCCCCTTTCATTCTACTCACTGCCTAACGAACTACCCCCACACTCATAACTGGCTCATCATCACTCCTACAAGATGTTATTCCTCCTTGCCCTATACACGAAATCACAGCTTTCCTATCTTCATCAACATTATCAATCCTCAAAATATTCCCTCCATCTTCCCGATACCTCTAACTCTCCATTTAATAACTCTTCTCTCCTATTTTTAACTGTCAAATCCATTTGTTCCCTAGGCTTCCTCAACTTATTAACCTCACTCTAAAACTTTTTCTTATTTTCAACAAAATTTGTTGATAACATCTCACCCACTCTCTCATTTGCTCTCTTTTCATATTACTTCACCACTCTTTTAACTTCTCTTTTTCTCTTCATATACTCTTCCCTCCTTGCATCACTTCTACTTTGTAAAAACCTCTCATATGCTAACTTTTTCTCCCTTACTACTCTCTTTACATCATAATTCCACCAATCGCTCTTCTTCCCTCCCGCACCCACTTTCCTGTAACCACAAACTTCTGCTGACCACTGGAATTCATCCACAGTACGCTCAAGGTAATAATAATATCTAAAGTGGGAACAATGAGACCAAAGTAAATGTATAAGATGGAGGAAACCATTACACCTAACCTATCACCAGAAACCCATGTAAACTGAATAACGTGGTCGATAATATGCCAACTCTCCCATGTAAGAATGGCGCTGTGTATAAGTATGGTAAACCAATCACCGAGTACGTAGAATCGACGTAGAGTGCACATACAATGAGATGTCAATAAAATATAAAAGTGAAAAATTTGCATCAGTGATGAAAAGAAAATCTATGAAGAAAGGAGCTAGGATGTTCACTACATTCTTAAACCTACCCCATACATCTTCGACCCTATTGCCTATACTCTCACTAGCCCCTCCAATAGTTGTTTATATATATATATATATATATATATATATATATATATATATATATATATATATATATATATATATATATATATACTATATATATATATATATATATATATATATATATATATATATATATATATATATATATATATATATATATATATATATATATATATATATATATATATATATATATATATATATATATAAACAAATGTGACAACTCCTACTTTCTTTTAGCTTCTTTATCTTTTAACCCCACACCTCTTGCCAACACCCGTGCATATATATATATATATATATATATATGCAAAAAAATCACAGTAAACAGGTGATATCAAAATATGCAAGAAAACCACTATGAAAAATAGAAGAATTCCAAGCGCTTTCGTGACTACTGAGGTGTAGTCTCGCCCCTTATATAAGCCCTTCTTGTCATGTTTCCTGTTATAGTTCCTTGATAATGTGAGTAGTCACGAAAGCGCTTGGAATTCTTCTATTTTTTCATAGTGGTTTTCTTGCATATATATATATATATATATATATATATATATATATATATATATATATATATATATATATATATATATATATATATATATATATATATATATATATATATATATATATCGTGCCGATTAGGTAAAACTGGCCAATTAGCAAGAACTCATCTAAAATTAAGTCCTTTCTAAAATTTTCTCTTATAAATTTAAAGATATATTTTTTTCATTTATGTTAATGTAAGAATTTATAATTTTGTACCAAGAGAAACTTTGAAAACCTACCTAACCTTATTACAACAAGCGCAATTTAATTTAGCCTAACCCAACTAAATATATTTTAGATACGTTAACATTAATTTAATAATAAACAAACACAATGAAATATATTTTTTTCGTTATGTTCAGAATGATTTTGACGAAATTATTGCATACACAAATTTTCACTTGTCTTATATGGCAAGGTGAACGTTGCTATTTAAGCCAAAATCGCAAGTTTTACCTAATCGGCACGACATATATATATATATATATATATATATATATATATATATATATATATATATATATATATAGATACACACACAAAAATTTGATGAGACTCACAGTGTATGCGTTTATTATAACGACGCTTCGATCAACTTGGCAAAGGTCTTCTTGAGCAACGTATTATTATAAAAGGTCACGTCGTTGTTTACTTTGCTTTTATGAACGTTTACCATGTTTTACGTTGTTATAGTGATTTATGTTGTTATAGTGTAGGTTTAGAACGTTATAATAAAACTGTACGTTGTTATAATGAAGATGTACCTTGTTATAATGAATGTGTACCTTGTTATAATTAATTTGTACGTTGTTATAATGAAGATGTACTTTGTTATAATGAAGATGTACCTTGTTAAAATGAAGATGTACCTTGTTATAATGAAGGTATACGTTGTTATAATGAAGATGTACCTTGTTAAAATGAAGATGTACGTTGTTATAATGAAGATGTACGTTGTTATAATGAAGATGTACGTTGTTATAATGAAGATGTACGTTGTTATAATGAAGATGTACTTTGTTATAATGAAGATGTACATTGTTATAATGAAGATGTACGTTGTTATAATGAATGTGTACGTTGCTATAATGAAGATGTACTTTGTTATAATGAAGATGTACGTTGTTTTAATGAAGATGTACGTTGTTATAATGAATGTGTACGTTATTATAATGAAGATGTACTTTGTTATAATGAAGATGTACGTTGTTATAATGAAGATGTACGTTGTTATAATGAATGTGTACGTTGTTATAATGAAGATGTACGTTGTTATAATGAATGTGTACGTTGTTATAATGAAGATGTACTTTGTTATAATGAAAATGTACATTGTTATAATGAAGATATACATTGTTATAATGAAGATGTACTTTGTTATAATGAAGGTGTATGTTGTAATAATGAAGGTGTACATTGTTATAATGAAGATGTATGTTGTTATAATGAATGTGTACCTTGTTATAATGAAGGTATACGTAGTTATAATGAAGGTATACGTTGTTATAATGAAGATGTACGTTGTTATAATGAAGATGTACGTTGTTATAATGAAGGTATACGTTGCTATAATGAAGATGTACGTTGTTATATTGAAGATGTACATTGTTATAATGAAGGTGAACGTTGTAATAATGAAGGTGTACGTTGTTATAATGAAGATGTACGTTGTTATAATGAAGATGTACGTTGTTATAATGAAGGTGAACATTGTAATAATGAAGGTGTACGTTGTTATAATAAATATATACGTTGTTACAATGAATGAGTATCTTGTTATAACGAAGGTGTATGTTCTTCCATGTCTGTTATAGTCGGTTCATTTCCTCTTTTACCAAAAGTTTCGTCTCTTAGTAGTTCCTTCATTATTATTCTTGCCATGTCTTTATTTATTTTCTTTATTTATTTTGTGATTCTACTCTATCGGTTTTTTTTTTCTTTTCTAGAAATATTTATATTGCGCACTTTGTTTCTTTTATTTATGTGTTTTTTTATTAAATTGAATTAAAGATCCTACTTGTTTTAATCGAACTCATTAATTATATCTTCCTGAGGATTATCTGTGAATGCACACGTAACCCCTCCAAAAAAAAAAAGGTAAATTTGATTATGTAAATCTTTGATGTGCCAAAACTAAGCTTCCATGTTAAGCCACATGACTGACTGGAGAGAGATAGGAGAGCAAGAAAGGTTGTGGGGGAGACTGGAAGAGATAGTTTAGAAAGGGGGTCAGAAAGGTTAAGTAACCTAGCCACTCACATAGTTATGAGTTGTTGTTTTGATTTTCATACATTTCCTTGAGTGTTAATATCTGAAATGCTAATATTCAAAACCAATTTTTGAAATGCCTAATTCTTTTATGCTATTTTTTTATGATAGGCTATTTTCTCATATGTTAATTTCAAGTTAAACATGAAAACTAATCTAGCAGGTTAACCAAGCCTTGTTAAAGATAAAAAAAAAAACTAATCTAAGAGAATAGATAACATTAATTATTTTCTTAGTAGATACGAGTCATGAGGGGCGACCAGCTTCCTGCTTTCATCTTGTTCATTAAAACTTTAAAATTAAGAAAACATGCGAAGTCTGATTCATCTTTGTTTTTGCTGCCTTTTGTTATGGTTGTCTGGCTTGACACATTTGTTTATTTATACAAAACACACCTCTTGTTCTTTCACCTCAGAAGAGTTTCACCTAAGTATGGCCGCCGCATTCGCTAAATTATATTTTAGTTGACATATTTGGCTTAGGTAATTTGAATATCTTGTGAAATATATTAAAAAAAAAGAAAAAAAAGCACAATTGAATTTATATTCTGAGTTGTTTTTCTCTCACATTTTCTCGTACTTCAGTTGTTTTTCCCGCCTCAGTTGCTTTTCCTACCTCAGTTGTTTTCTTACCACAGTTGATTTTCTACCTCAGTTGTTTTCTTACCACAGTTGATTTTCTACCTCAGTTCGTATCATACCACAATTGTTTTTCCGACCTCGGTTCTTTTTACTTCGTCATTCCTTTTCCTACCTCTTCCTTTTGCTGCCTCAGTTATCTTCCTACCTCATTTGTTTTCTTAGTTCATTTGTTTTCTTACGTCATTTATTTTCCTACCACTGTTGATTTTTTACCACAGTTTTCATAATACATTTTTAAGCCCAGCTTGATTTTAAGGATACTAAACCCCTTAAGACGCTGATAGCAGAAGTCCAGCCCTGTATATGGTATATTATCTCGCAAATGATTGCCAATCACGGCTGTCAACTACCATCCAGGAACGTGTATACTGCTAAGTGAACACGGTCAGCAGGTGTATAGACATTGCCCATATTGGAACACTTAGATTTTGAGAGAGTGAGTGTGTGTGCACTCTCCTAATTGTATTCACCTAATTGTGGTTGCAGGGGTCGAGACTCAGCTCCTGGCCCCGCCTCTTCACTGATCGCTACTGGGTCCTCTCTCTCCCTGCTCCATGAGCTTTATCATACCTTGTCTTTAAGCTATATATGGTTCCTGCCTCCACTACATCACTTGCTAGACTATTCCACTTCCTGACTACCCTTTGACTCATCTGAGTCTTCAACTTCCAATCGTGACCCCTTGTTTCTGTGTCCCCTCTCTGGAATATCCTGTCTCTATCCACCTTGTCTATTCCACGCAGTATTTTGTTTGTCATTATCATGTCTTCCCTAACCCTTCTGTCCTCCAGTGTTGTCAGGCCCATTTCCTTTAACCTTTCTTCGTAGGATATTTCCATTAGCTCTGGAACTAACCTTGTCACAAACCTTTGCACTTTCTCTAATTTCTGGATGTGCTTCACCAGGTGTGGGTTCCAAACTGGTGCTGTGAGTTCACGCATTTATATCGTCCTTGTACTGCAGTGTATCGCTGTTCTGAGTGATAATACCGGCTCTGTGGTATCCTGGGTTATTCAAGCCACCCTGGGTTAAATTCACGTGCTTTTTTATAAACGGCGTAAGCCACAGGCAAGCACGGGACGCTGTGAGCCAGCTGGGTGGGCCCACTCCACCCAGCCCCCTGCCATCACCCAAGTGACTCAAGCACTACCCACACAAAGCATCAAGTGTGGATAATTTCACCCTTAACTGGGTCCTGCAAGCAGTTATTGACTACAAATCGGGTCGAGCGTCTTGAGTGTGTTTCTTCTGAGCTGTTTGTGCCAACTTTAGAAAGCCTAGATTCGTAGTTCATCATTTTATGCACAATTCTCCAAGTCTCAACGAGTGTGAGTAGAAGCCGACGCCAGCCGACGCCAGCAATCTCCGATACCACATAATCAACGCTTCAGTCAACGTTTTACACCCTAGAGACAATTACTGTGTTGTTGTTTTTAATTTTCAGATAATCTAGAGACAATTTGCGAGTGAACTTTGAGTTATCCTGGGAGTGTAACCTTATCATAAAAAGGGTTATGTGTTAAATTAAATAATTGCATTAATTTTTTTTTTTTGAAGTTACTAGTATCGTCTCTTGTTAATTATTGTGTCACCTTTTCTGTGAATTTCGTTGTGTTACTAAGTATGCAGTAAGTACAGTTTTTGTTATTAATGTTCTGTTCCAATATTCCACCAAGCAGTAATTTTTAAAAGAATTTTAAAAAATATTTCCTCCAGCATTGTCCCTGTGTTTTTGTTTCTTGTTAATTGTTGTGTTTCACCAAGTGTTCTATCCCAGAGTTATCATTTAATCACTTACCCTTGTTTATTAATGTTAATTGTGTAATTAATTTTTGCTTCTTCCAGTAACTACATAAATTATTTTTCTCCTCCAAGTTAATTAACCTTTTCCCAGTAATTTTCCTGTTAACTCTTATATGTTGCAGTCAGTGTAATTCTTCCCATTGCACTCATTATTGTTTTGTGTACTTGTTAATTTTTATAAAGTGCTAATGTGCCTTCATTTTACAGACTAGTCCCATAATTTTTGTTGAAGATCTCAATTCCTTCTGATAAGAATAACGAAATTGCCTTATGAAACTGTAAGTCAAACAGATAAACGTTTTCGACGTTATTGCATCCAAGCTCTTGTAAGTGTTCATTTTTCCTTTTTTAATTAATCTGTTCATTAATTTTTTTTCTTGTTATTAATTTTCATTTGTTTTCAAGTGTTGTTGAACAAATTCACTCTTAAGTTTGATTAAAATCAGTGTCCTTAGTGAGTTGTTTTAGTAACTGTTTCAATGAGTTACCTTGCTTTGCTTGCATTTAAGAGTAAGAGTGTTCAAACTAATTAATTTCTTATATCTTTGTTGTGTGCAAATAATTCTCCCCACTGTCATTTTCAACCATTGAAATATCCTGAAACTGATTTTGTGTAATTTAACTTTCACAGTATTCACTTTTGTTTTTATCAATTTTTATTGTGTTTACTTAAATGTTCAAGTAACTGTCATTCTCCTAAGAGTAATAAGTAATATTTCAGTGAACTTTCTAAGTGATCCAAGCAGTAAAGTTACTTTAATTTATTGCCAGTGAATAATTCAATTGTTTTATGCAATTCTCCTTTTTTTAGTGATTTTTTTCATCAGATTGTTGCTCTTGCCATAACCATTATTGAATTTTTATTTCATAAATTGTGTATTTAATTTTTATTGATATTTAAAAGAAAAGAAAACTCATTTTGCAGTTATTTCAAGTTAAAGCTAGATTGTTTTTCATTTTTAGTGTGTTGAATTTTCTTGCCAAGTCAATTTCCAGTGAGTTATCTTTTCTTTAGTGTTATTGTTCAATTATTTGCGTTACTTATGCAGAATTGTTAAATAATTCCTACCAGTTAAGCTATATTGTGCTGTATACTTGCGTTAATTTTGCTTTCATTTAAATTCTCGTTCTTTTGCTCGAAGTCATGTCTCCAGTAAATTCAAGTAGTACTAATGTGTTTGGTGCCAGTCAAGGCAATGAAGCTCAAGTAAATTCATGCGATAATACTGTGTGTGCTGCTTTTCAGAGTTATAATGATAATGAGTCAGTAAACAGTCCTCATAGTCCCTTAATGACTGAAAGACAGTCTCTAACCTTTGAGCAATGTGTTTGTTCTCCCAGCTTGTATCAGAGATTTGCCAGAGTGATGTGGAATGTGAAGTTCAGATTAGTTCTTGTAGATATGTGTTCTATTTGTTAACGTTGCCAAGCGGTAAGGCACTAGTAATAGTACTGTCACTCCTGTCTGGAATTCAGCCCAACAATATCTTGCATGCAAGATAGCGTTCAGATGCCTAGGGTGCCGGAGGTATCCCGGACTGCCTTGAGTACTGAGTCTATGCTTGCAATGTTGCTAGTTCAAGTAGTAGTTCCTCTCCAGGGGACGCTTTGTTGAAGAAAGACTACTTGAATGAGTTATAGCATCTCTCACTGATGCAAAAGCAATTGCAGAAAGCCGTTTCTGTTGCTACTGTATTCACTAGAGTGCCAGTTGTTGTCCCTTGTGTTCCAGATAGTGTCTTTCCCAGTTGACAGTAATTCCTTTGCAGAGTAGTGTCGTGTGTCGAGTAATTATTACCTGCAGTAAGAGATAGTGAGAGCCGTTCTCCTTTGCTCATACTTTGTGTTATTGATCTAACTATTTCAGCTGGGGAGAGATCAATCCACTCCACCGAGCCTGTTCATTCCTTCAGTAGGAAAGTGATTATAAGTTAATCAACTCCACCGAGTTTGTTCATTCCTTCAGTAGGAAAGTGATCATAAGTCCTGAGCTAAAGATAGAAAATTAGAAAATCCAGTTTAGAGCTGAAGTTATTGACTGTGTGTTTTGTTATTAAGTGCTCAATATCTAGAATTTTTTTTTTTTGTGTGTGTGTTCATGTTCCCTCCGAGTTCTGAGTTTTAACAGTATATCCCGTGTGCGCTGAGTTTATCTTTTCTGTTAAAACTTCTTCCCTGTAAATATTTATTCTTCCTCAGAAGCCGTTGAGTGCATGAATACAGATTGATCAATCAAATATCAAATTGTAATTGTAATACATATATAATGCATTATTTCAAGATCCATTTACATTCTCTTTGAATCATTAACTCAAGAAGTGTGATAGTAAGATTAATCTTGATTAGTTCTAAGTTATAATGTGTTTGCTATTGTATAGATTCATCAAGTGCCACCTGTTTGTTCAGCTATAGAGTTGTCTAGTATGCCAAGACATCATACGTAACATAGCCGAGCTGTCATGTCAGTAAATATGTATACACTTGTGTAGTGTATCACAGTATAGTAACTCCAGACGTTACATGTATGCTCCCTTGTTACTGTGATGTCAGAGCTCCCGCTCCATGTGGCTACTACGTCACAGGCCTTCACCCTCACTTCTAGGCCGACATAAAGCAGGATAGATGTGCGGGTACTCATCCTCTCACAGACTCGTAAATATACCATAACCATCCTACAAGGAGTGTCCTTTGACAACTTATTTATCTCTCTCAATACCCACATGACACAATCCCCTTAGCTCTGGGACTAGTCTCGTTGCAAACCTTTACACTTTCTCTAGTTTCTTGACGTGCTTGACCAAGTGTGGGTTCCAAACTGGTGCTGCATTCTCCAGTATGGGCCTGACGTATATGGTTTACGGAGTCTTGAACGATTCCTTCGTGAGGTATCGGAATGCTATTATTAGGTTTGCCAGACACCCGTATGTTGCAGCAGTTATCTGATTGATGTGTGCCTCAGGAGATGTGCTCGGTATTATACTCACCCCAAGATCTTTTTCCTTGAGTGAGTCTTTGGCCACCTAGACTATACTCTGTCTGCGGTCTTCTTTGCCCTTCCCCGATCTTCATGACTTTGCATTTGGCGGGGTTAAATTCAAGGAGCCAGTTACTGGACCAGGCTTGTAGCCTGTCCAGGTCTCTTTGTAGTCCTGCCTGATCCTCATCTGATTTAATTCTTCTCATTAACTTCACATCATCTGCAAACAGGGACACTTCTGAGTCTATCCCTTCCGTTATGTCATTCACATATAGCATAAACAGCACAGGTCCTAGGACTGACCCCTGTGGAACCCTGCTCGTCACAGGTGCCCACTCTGACACCTCATCACGTACCTTGACTCGTTGTTACCTCCCTGTCAGATATTCTCTGATCCATTGCAGTGCCTTTCCTGCTACGTGTGCCTGATCCTCTAGCTTTTGCATTAACCTCTAGTGAGGAACTGTGTTGAAGGCCTTCTTGGATTCCAAGAAAATGCAGTCTATCCACCCCTCTCTCTCGTGTCCTACTTCTGTTATCTTGTCATAAAACTTCAGTAGGTTTGTGACACAGGAATTTCCTTCCCTGAAACCGTGCTGGTTGTCGTTAATAAGCTTGTGTTTTTCTAGGTGCTTCACCACTCTCCTCCTGATGATCTCCATGACTTTGCATACTATACACGTCAGTGACACATGTCATTAGTTTAATGCCTCGTGTCTGTCTCCTTAAAAACTGGGACTACATTTGCCATCTTCCACACCTCAGGTAGTTGCCCAGTTTCAATGGATGTGTTGAAGATTTTTGATAGTGGCACTCACAACATCTCTGCTCCCTCTCTAAGGACCCACGGAGAGATGTTGTCTGGTCCTACCGCCTTTGAGGTATCAGGTTCACATAGCAGCTTCTTCACCTCCTCCTCGGTTGTGTGTATTTCATCCAGCACTTGGTGGTGTACCTCCCTATTCTGAATTCCCAGAGTCCTTCCTGTCTCCACTGTAAATACTTCTTTAAATCTCATGTTGAGCTCCTCACATACCTCTTGGTTATTTCTTGTGAACTCCCCACCTTCCTTTCTCAGCCTGATTACCTGGTCCTTGGCTGTTGTTTTTCTCCTGATGTGGCTATACAACAGCTTCGGGTAAGACTTGACTTTTGATGCTATGTCATTTTCGTATTGTCGCTGAGCCTCCTTCTTACCTGTGCATATTCGTTTCTGGCTCTTCCCGGCTGATCTCTTTATTTTCCTGGGTCCTTTGTCTTCTGTACTTTTTCCATTCTCTAGTGCACTTAGTTTTTGCCTACCTACACTTTTAGGTGAACCAAGGTCTTCCCAATGCTTCTGTTTCCTTGGGAACAAACCTTTCCTCTGCCTCCTTGCATTTTTGTTGTCACATAGTCCATCATTTCTTTTACTGGTTTTCCTGCCAATTCTCTCTCCCACTGAACGTCTTGTAGGAAGTTCCTCATGCCTGTAGTCCTCTTTTGTAGTTTCGTTTTCCCCGTTCTGTTCCTGC
>WNWK01035071.1:0-20029 GCA_009830355.1 Cherax destructor | reverse complement strand
TGAGTTTTAGAGCGGTTTGAGTGCTTTTCTGGCAAAACTCATTTTTAGCTAAAATACGTAGATTTTCAAACTTTTAAATAGAATTTCTACTGCAATTGAAATTTATGGGAAAAGTTAGCAAAATTTTATGATTTTCTTTAGAAGCTTACTCATAGGTGGATTTTATCTAAAAATAAGTTTTTCAGAAAATCCTTGAAAATGCCTTAAATCGTCAAAAATGCAATAAAATCAAGTTTTATAGCATTTTTGAATATTTATTAATTATTTACATATTTTAAAAAAATCCCATTAAAAATCTATAAAATCAATTTTTTTTTTTTTTTTTTTTTTTTTTTTTTTTTTTTTTTTTTTTTTTTTTTTTTTTTTTTTTTTTTTTTTAAAAAAAAAAAAAAAAAAAAAAAAAAAAAAAAAAAAAAAAAAAAAAAAAAAAAAAAAAAAAAAAAGTTAGCAAAATTTTATGATTTTCTTTTAGGAAGCTTACTCATAGGTGGATTTTATCTAAAAATATAGTTTTCAGAAAATCCTTGAAAATGCCTTAAATCGTCAAAAATGCAATAAAATCAAGTTTTATAGCATTTTGAATATTTATTAATTATTTACATATTTTTAAAAATCCCATTAAAAATCTATAAAAATCAATATTAATTTAGAATATTTCATATTATTTTCCAAAATACATGAAACATTAAAAGCTAGAAAATGTGCTAAAATGTATTTTATTGCATATTTCGACGTTTTAGAGCGGTTTGAGTGCTTTTCTGGCAAAACTCATTTTTAGCTAAAATACTAGATTTTTCAAATTTTAAATAGAATTTCTACTGCAATTGAAATTTATGGGAAAATTAGCAAAATTTTATGATTTTCTTTTAGAAGTTACTCAGTATTTTATCTAAAAAATAGTTTTTCAGAAAATCCTTCAAAATGCCTTAAATCGTCAAAAATGCAATAAAATCAAGTTTTATAGCATTTTAATATTTATTAATTATTTACATATTTTTAAAAATCCCATTAAAAATCTATAAAAATCAATATTTTTATAGAATATTCATATTATTTTCAAAAATACATGAAACATTAAAAAGTCAGAAAATGTGCTAAAATGTATTTTATTGCATATTTCGACGTTTTAGAGCGTTTGAGTGTTTTCTGGCAAAACTCATTTTTAGCTAAAATACGTTTAAAGAATTTATCAAACTTTTGAAATTTTATGATTTCTTGGCTATCTAGTATTTATCAAAATTATTTAGAATTGAAAATGTTAATGCAAAACAATTTTATAGATTTTTTTAGAAGTTATCATATATTTTACAAAAAATAGTTTTCAGAAAATCCTTAAAATGCCTTAATCGTCAAAAATGCAATAAATCAAGTTTTATAGCATTTTGAATATTTATTAATTATTTAATATTTTAAAAATCCCATTAAAAATCTATAAAATCAATATTTTAAGATATTTCATATTATTTTCGAAAATACATGAAACATTAAAGCTAGAAAAGTAAAATCGTATTTATTAATTTGACTTTTAGACGTTTGAGTGTTTTCTGGCAAAACTCATTTTAGCTAAAATACTTAGATTTCAAACTTTTAAATGAATTTCACTGCAATTGAAATTTATGGAAATTAGCAAATTTTAGATTTTCTTTAGAAGCTTACCATAGTATTTTATCTAAAAAATAGTTTTCAGAAAATCCTAAATGCCTTAATCGTCAAAATGCATAAATCAAGTTTTATAGCATTTTTAATATTTATTAATTATTTAATATTTTTAAAAATCCATTAAAAATCTATAAAATCAATATTTTATGAATATTTCATATTATTTTCAAAATACATAAACAATAAAAATGCTAAAATGTATTTTATTGCATATTTCGACGTTTTAGAGGGTTTGAGTGTTTTCTGCAAAACTCATTTTTTAGCTAAAATACTAGATTTTCAAACTTTTAAATAGAATTTCTACTGCAACTGAAATTTATGGGAAAAGTTAGCAAAATTTATAGATTTCTTTTAGAAGCTTACTCAGTATTTTATCTAAAAAATAGTTTTCAGAAAATCCTTGAAAATGCCTTAATCGTCAAAAATGCAATAAAATCAAGTTTTAGCATTTTGAATATTTATTAATTATTTACATATTTTAAAAATCCCATTAAAAATCTATAAAAATCAATATTTTTATGAATATTCATATTATTTTCGAAAATACATGAAAATTAAAATGAAAATAAGATGCTAAAATGTATTTTATTGCATATTTCGACGTTTTAGAGCGTTTGAGTGTTTCTGGCAAAACTCATTTTTAGCTAAAATACTTAGATTTTCAAACTTTTAAATAGAATTTCTACTGCAATTGAAATTTATGGAAAAGTTAGCAAAATTTATGATTTTCTTTAGGAAGCTTACTCATAGGTGGATTTTATCTAAAAATAGTTTTTCAGAAAATCCTTGAAAATGCCTTAATCGTCAAAATGCAATAAAATCAAGTTTTATAGCATTTTAATATTTATTAATTATTTACATATTTTAAAAAATCCCATTAAAAATCTAAAAATCAATATTAATTTAGAATATTTATATTATTTTCAAAAATACATGAAACATTAAAAGCTCAGAAAATGTGCTAAAATCGTATTTTATTGCATATTTCGACGTTTTAGAGCGTTTGAGTTTTTCTAAAACTCATTTTTTAGCTAAAATACTAGATTTTCAAACTTTTAAATAGAATTTCTACTGCAATTGAAATTTATGGAAAAGTTAGAAAATTTATGATTTTCTTAGAGTTACTAAGTGATTTTATCTAAAAATAGTTTTTCAGAAAACCTTGAAATGCCTTAATCGTCAAAAATGCATAAAATCAAGTTTTATGCATTTTGAATATTTATTAATTATTTACATATTTTTAAAAATCCATTAAAAATCTATAAAATCAATATTTTATAGAATATTTCATATTATTTTCAAAATACATGAAACATTAAAAGCTCAGAAAATGGCTAAAATGTATTTATTGCATATTTCGACGTTTTAGAGCGGTTTGAGTGCTTTTCTGACAAACTCATTTTTAGCTAAAATACTTAGATTTCAACTTTTAAATAGAATTTCTACTGCAATTGAAATTTATGGGAAAAGTTAGCAAAATTTTATGATTTTCTTTAGAAGTTACTCATGGTAGATTTTATCTAAAAATAGTTTTTCAGAAAATCTTAAAATGCCTTAATCGTCAAAATGCAATAAATCAAGTTTTGCATTTTTGAATATTTATTAATTATTTACATATTTTTAAAAATCCATTAAAATCTATAAAAATCAATATTTTATAGAATATTTCATATATTTTCTTAAAAATACATGAAACATTAAAAGCTCAGAAAATGTGCTAAAATCGTATTTTTGCATATTTCGACGTTTTAGAGTGGTTTGAGTGTTTTCTGGCAAAACTCATTTTTAGCTAAAATACTTAGATTTTCAAACTTTAAATAGAATTTCTACTGCAATTGAAATTTATGGGAAAGTAGCAAAATTTTATGATTTTCTTTAGGAAGCTTACTCATAGGTGGATTTTATCTAAAAATAGTTTTTCAGAAAATCCTTGAAAATGCCTTAATCGTCAAAAATGCAATAAAATCAAGTTTTATAGCATTTTTAATATTTATAATTATTTACATATTTTTAAAAATCCTTTACATATTTTAAAATCCCATTAAAATCTATAAAATCAATATTATTAGAATATTCTATATTTTCGAAAATACATGAAACATAAAAGTCTAGAAAATGTCTAAATGTTTTATTGCATATTCGACGTTTTAGAGCGGTTTGAGGTTTTCGCAAACTCATTTTTAGTAAAATACTAGATTTCAACTTTTAAAGAATTCTACTGCAATTGAAATTTAGGAAAAGAAGCAAAATTTTAGATTTTCTTTAGAAGTTTCATATATTTTATCTAAAATAGTTTTCAGAAAATCCTTGAAATGCCTTAAATCAAAATGCAATAAATAAGTTTTATAGCATTTTAATATTATAATTATTTACATATTTTTAAAAATCCATTAAAATCTATAAAAATATTTTATAGAATATTTCATTATTTTCAAAATCATGAAACATAAAATTAAAATGTGCTAAATGTATTTATTGCATATTTCGACGTTTAGAGGGTTTGAGTGTTTTCTAAAACTTTTTTTAGCTAAATATAGATTTTCAATTTTAAATAGAATTTCACTGCATTGAAATTATGGAAAAGTAGCAAATTTTTTTCAGAATATCAGTGATTTCTAAAAGTTTCAAAACTAAATAAATCAATTTAGCATTTAATATAATATTAATATTAAAAACATAAACTTAAATTTTAGAATTAATATTTCAGAAAATAAGTCAGAAAATGTAAAATTATTTATTGCATATTTCGACGTTTAGAGTTTGAGTTTCAAAACTCATTTTAGCTAAATATTAGATTTCAATTATAGAATTCACTAATAATTTATGAAAGTAAAATAATTTTTTGTATTTATTAAAATAGGAAAACTAAGTTATGTCAATGATAAAACTTTATAGTTTATAATTATTTCATATTAAAAATCAAAATCTTAAAATATATTTTTGATTCTATTATTTTCAAATAATGAAAATAAGAATGTTAAAATCATTTATTGCATATTGACGTTAGAGGTTTAGTTTCAATATTTTAATAGATAACTTAAAAATTATGCAATGAAATTTATGAAAGTTAAATTTTAATTTTTAGAGTTAAGTATTTTATCTAAAAATAGTTTTCAGAAAATCTTGAAAATGCTTAAATGCAAAAATGCAATAAAATAATTTTATAGCATTTTAATATTTATATTATTTAATATTTTTAAAAATCCCATTAAAATCTATAAAATCAATATTTTTTATTAATTATTTACATATTTTAAAAATCCCATTAAAATCTATAAAATCAATATTTTTATAGAATATTTCATATTATTTTCAAAATACATGAAACATAAAAGTCTCAAAAATGCTAAAATGTATTTTATTGCATATTTGACGTTTAGAGCGGTTTGAGTGTTTTCAAAACTCATTTTAGCTAAAATAGTAGATTTTCAAACTTTTAAATAGAATTTCTACTGCAATTGAAATTTATGGAAAAGTAGCAAAATTTTAGATTTTCTTTAGGAAGCTTACTCATAGGTGGATTTTATCTAAAAATAGTTTTCAGAAATCCTTAAAATGCCTTAATCGTCAAAAATGCAATAAACAAGTTTATAGCATTTTGAATATTTATTATTATTTACATATTTTTAAAAATCCATTAAAAATCTATAAAATCAATATTTTATAGAATATTTCATATTATTTTCAAAATACATGAAACATTAAAAAGCAGAAAAAATGCTAAAATGTATTTTATTGCATATTTCGACGTTTTAGAGCGGTTTGAGTGCTTTTCTGGCAAAACTCATTTTTAGCTAAAATACTTAGATTTCAACTTTAAATAGAATTTCTACTGCAATTGAAATTTATGGAAAAGTTACAAAATTTTATGATTTTCTTTTAGGAAGCTTACTCATAGGTGGATTTTATCTAAAAAATAGTTTTTCAGAAAATCCTTGAAAATGCCTTAAATCGTCAAAAATGCAATAAAATCAAGTTTTATAGCATTTTTGAATATTTATTAATTATTTACATATTTTAAAAATCCCATTAAAAATCTATAAAAATCAATATTTTTATAGAATATTTCATATTATTTTCAAAAATACATGAAACATTAAAAACTCAAAAATGTGCTAAAATCGTATTTATTGCATATTTCGACGTTTTAGAGCGGTTTGAGTGCTTTTCTGGCAAAACTCATTTTTAGCTAAAATACTAGATTTTCAAACTTTTAAATAAATTTCTACTGCAATTGAAATTTATGGAAAAGTTAGCAAAATTTTATGATTTTCTTTTAGGAAGCTTACTCATAGGTGGATTTTATCTAAAAATAGTTTTTCAGAAAATCCTTGAAAATGCCTTAAATCGTCAAAAATGCAATAAAATCAAGTTTTATAGCATTTTTGAATATTTATTAATTATTTACATATTTTAAAAAATCCATTAAAAATCTATAAAATCAATATTTTTATAGATATTTCATATTATTTTCAAAATACATGAAACATAAAAGTCAAAATGTGCTAAAATGTATTTTATTGCATATTTCGACGTTTAGAGCGGTTTGAGTGTTTTCTGGCAAAACTCATTTTTAGCTAAAATACTGTAGATTTCAAACTTTAAATAGAATTTCTACTGCAATTGAAATTTATGGAAAAGTTAGCAAAATTTTATGATTTTCTTTTGAAGTTATCTAGGTATTTTATCTAAAAAATAGTTTTCAGAAAATCCTTGAAAATGCCTTAAATCGTCAAAAATGCAATAAAATCAAGTTTTATAGCATTTTTAATATTTATTAATTATTTACATATTTTTAAAAAATCCCATTAAAAATCTATAAAAATCAATATTTTATAGATATTTCATATTATTTTCGAAAATACATGAAACATTAAAAGCTCAGAAAAATGTGCTAAAATGTATTTTATTGCATATTTCGACGTTTTAGAGCGGTTTGAGTGTTTTCTGGCAAAACTCATTTTTAGCTAAAATACTAGATTTTCAAACTTTTAAATAGAATTTCTACTGCAATTGAAATTTATGGAAAAGTTAGCAAAATTTTATGATTTCTTTTAGGAAGCTTACTCATAGGTGGATTTATCTAAAAAATAGTTTTTCAGAAAATCCTTAAAATGCCTTAATGTCAAAAATGCAATAAAATCAAGTTTTATAGCATTTTTGAATATTTATTAATTATTTACATATTTTTAAAAATCCATTAAAAATCATAAAAATCAATATTTTTATGAATATTTCATATTATTTTCGAAAATACATGAAACATTAAAAAGCTCAGAAAATGTGCTAAAATCGTATTTTATTGCATATTTCGACGTTTTAGAGCGTTTGAGTGTTTTCTGGCAAAACTCATTTTTTAGCTAAAATACGTAGATTTTCAAACTTTTAAATAGAATTTCTACTGCAATTGAAATTTATGGGAAAAGTTAGCAAAATTTTATGATTTTCTTTTAGGAAGCTCTATAGGTGGATTTTATCTAAAAAAATAGTTTTCAGAAAATCCTTGAAAATGCCTTAAATCGTCAAAAATGCAATAAAATCAAGTTTTATAGCATTTTGAATATTTATTTATTATTTACATATTTTTAAAAATCCCATTAAAAATCTATAAAAATCAATATTATTTAGAATATTTCATATTATTTTCAAAAATACATGAAACATTAAAAAGCTCAGAAAATGTGCTAAAATCGTATTTTATTGCATATTTCGACGTTTTAGAGCGGTTTGAGTGCTTTTCTGGCAAAACTCATTTTTAGCTAAAATCTTAGATTATCAACTTTTAAATAGAATTTCACTGCAATTGAAATTTATGGAAAAGTTAGCAAAATTTTATGATTTTCTTTAGGAAGCTTACTCATAGTGGATTTTATCTAAAAAAATAGTTTTCAGAAAATCCTTGAAAATGCCTTAAATCGTCAAAAATGCAATAAAATCAAGTTTTATAGCATTTTGAATATTTATTAATTATTTACATATTTTTAAAAATCCATTAAAAATCTATAAAAATCAATATTTTTATAGAATATTTCATATTATTTTCAAAATACATGAAACATTAAAAAGTTCAGAAAATGTGCTAAAATCGTATTTTATTGCATATTTCGACGTTTTAGAGCGGTTTGAGTGCTTTTCTGGCAAACTCATTTTTAGCTAAAATACTAGATTTTCAAACTTTTAAATAGAATTTCTACTGCAATTGAAATTTATGGGAAAAGTTAGCAAAATTTTATGATTTTCTTTTAGGAAGCTTACTCATAGGTGGATTTTATCTAAAAAATATAGTTTTTCAGAAAATCCTTGAAAATGCCTTAAATCGTCAAAAATGCAATAAAATCAAGTTTTATAGCATTTTTGAATATTTATTAATTATTTACATATTTAAAAAAAATCCCATTAAAAATCTATAAAAATCAATATTTTATAGAATATTTCATATTATTTTCAAAAATACATGAAACATAAAAAACATAAAAATGTGCTAAAATGTATTTTATTGCATATTTCGACGTTTAGACGGTTTGAGTGTTTTCTGGCAAAACTCATTTTTAGCTAAAATACTTAGATTTTCACACTTTTAAAGAGAATTTCTACTGCAATTGAAATTTATGGGAAAAGTTAGCAAAATTTTATGATTTTCTTTTAGGAAGCTTACTCATAGGTGGATTTTATCTAAAAATAGTTTTTCAGAAAATCCTTGAAAATGCTCTTAATCGTCAAAAATGCAATAAAATCGTTTTATAGCATTTTTGAATATTTATTAATTATTTACATATTTTTAAAAATCCCATTAAAAATCTATAAAAATCAATATTAATTTAGAATATTTCATATTATTTTCATCAAAATACTAGATAACATTAAAAAGCTCAGAAATATGGCTAAACTGATTATTGATATTGAGTTTAGAGGTTGAAGTTTTCAAAACATTTTAGTGAAATTAATTACTTTTAAGATAGAATTTACTCAATTGAAATTTATGGTAGCAAATTTTGATTCTTAAAGAATAGTTTTCAGAAAATTTCAAATCCTTAAAATGCCTTAAATCGTCAAAAATGCAATAAAATCAAGTTTTATAGCATTTTGAATATTTATTAATTATTTACATATTTTAAAAATCCCATTAAAAATCTATAAAAATCAATATTTTTATAGAATATTTCATATTATTTTCAAAAATACATGAAACATTAAAAAGCTCAGAAAAATGTGCTAAAATCGTATTTTATTGCATATTTCGACGTTTTAGAGGGTTTGAGTGCTTTTCTGCAAAACTCATTTTTAGCTAAAATACTTAGATTTCAAACTTTTAAATAGAATTTCTACTGCAATTGAAATTTATGGGAAAAGTTAGCAAAATTTTATGATTTTCTTTTAGGAAGCTTACTCATAGGTGGATTTTATCTAAAAATAGTTTTTCAGAAAATCTTGAAATGCCTTAATCGTCAAAATGCAATAAAATCAAGTTTTATAGCATTTTGAATATTTATTAATTATTTACATATTTTAAAAATCCCATTAAAAATCTATAAAATCAATATTTTTATAGAATATTTCATATTATTTTTCAAAAATACATGAAACATTAAAAAGCTAGAAAATGTGCTAAAATGTATTTTATTGCATATTTCGACGTTTTAGAGCGGTTTGAGTGTTTTCTGCAAAACTCATTTTTAGCTAAAATACTAGATTTTCAAACTTTTAAATAGAATTTCTACTGCAATTGAAATTTATGGGAAAAGTTAGCAAATTTTATGATTTTCTTTTAGAAGCTTACTATAGGTATTTTATCTAAAAAAATAGTTTTTCAGAAAATCCTTCAAAATGCTTTAATCGTCAAAAATGCAATAAAATCAAGTTTTATAGCATTTTTAATATTTATTAATTATTTACATATTTTTAAAAATCCCATTAAAAATCTATAAAAATCAATATTTTTAGAATATTTCATTATTTTCGAAAAATACATGAAACATTAAAAAGCTCAGAAAATGTGCTAAAATCGTATTTTATTGCATATTTCGACGTTTTAGAGGGTTTGAGTGTTTCTGGCAAAACTCATTTTTAGCTAAAATACTAGATTTCAACTTTTAAATAGAATTTCTACTGCAATTGAAATTTATGGGAAAAATTAGCAAAATTTTATGATTTTCTTTTAGGAAGCTTACTCATAGGTGGATTTTATCTAAAAAATAGTTTTTCAGAAAATCCTTGAAAATGCCTTAAATCGTCAAAAAATGCAATAAAATCAAGTTTTATAGCATTTTTGAATATTTATTAATTATTTACATATTTAAAAATCCCATTAAAAATCTATAAAAATCAATATTTTATAGAATATTTCATATTTTTTCAAAAATACATGAAACATTAAAAGCTCAGAAAATGTGCTAAAATGATTTTATTGCATATTTCGACGTTTTAGAGCGGTTTGAGTGTTTTCTGCAAAACTCATTTTGCTAAAATACTTAGATTTAACTTTAAATAGAATTTCACTGCAATTGAAATTTATGGGAAAAGTAAAAATGATTTTTTTGGCTTACTAAGGTGATTTATCTAAAAAATAGTTTTCAGAAATCCTTCAAATGCCTTAAATCGTCAAAATGCAATAATCAAGTTTTATAGCATTTTGAAATTATTAATTATTTACATATTTTTAAAAACCCATTAAAAATCTATAAAAATCAATATTTATAGAATATTTCATATTATTTTCAAAAATACATGAAACATTAAAAGCTCAGAAAATGTGCTAAATCGTATTTTATTGCATATTTCGACGTTTTAGAGCGGTTTGAGTGCTTTTCTGGCAAAACTCATTTTTAGCTAAAATACTTAGATTTCAACTTTTAAATAAAATTTTCTACTGCAATTGAAATTTATGGGAAAAGTTAAAAATTTTATGATTTTCTTTAGGAAGCTTACTCAAGTGATTTTATCTAAAAAATAGTGTTTTCAGAAAATCCTTAAAATGCCTTAATCGTCAAAAATGCAATAAAATCAAGTTTATAGCATTTTTGAATATTTATTAATTATTTACATATTTTTAAAAATCCCATTAAAAATCTATAAAAATCAATATTTTTAGAATATTTCATATTATTTTCAAAAATACATGAAACATTAAAAAGCTCAGAAAAATGGCTAAAATGTATTTTATTGCATATTTCGACGTTTTAGAGCGGTTTGAGTGCTTTTCTGCAAAACTCATTTTTAGCTAAAATACTTAGATTTTCAAACTTTTAAATAGAATTTCTACGCAATTGAAATTTATGGGAAAAGTTAGCAAAATTTTATGATTTTCTTTAGGAAGCTTACTCATAGGTGGATTTTATCTAAAAAATAGTTTTTCAGAAAATCCTTGAAAATGCCTTAAATCGTCAAAAATGCAATAAAATCAAGTTTTATAGCATTTTTGAATATTTATTATTATTTACATATTTTAAAAATCCCATTAAAAATCTATAAAAATCAATATTAATTTAGAATATTTCATATTATTTTCAAAAATACATGAAACATTAAAAAGCTAGAAAATGTGCTAAAATGTATTTTATTGCATATTTCGACGTTTTAGAGCGGTTTGAGTGCTTTTCTGGCAAAACTCATTTTTAGCTAAAATACTTAGATTTCAAACTTTTAAATAGAATTTCTACTGCAATTGAAATTTATGGGAAAATTAGCAAAATTTTAGATTTTCTTTAGGAAGCTTACTCATAGTGATTTTATCTAAAAATAGTGTTTTCAGAAAATCCTTGAAAATGCCTTAAATCGTCAAAAATGCAATAAATCAAGTTTTATAGCATTTTGAATATTTATTAATTATTTACATATTTATAAAAATCCCATTAAAATCTATAAAAATCAATATTTTTATAGAATATTTCATATTATTTTCAAAAATACATGAAACATAAAAACTCAGAAAAATGTGCTAAAATGTATTTTATTGCATATTTCGACGATTTAGAGCGTTTGAGTGTTTTCTGGCAAAACTCATTTTTTAGCTAAAATACTAGATTATCACACTTTTAAATAGAATTTCTACTGCAATTGAAATTTATGGGAAAAGTTAGCAAAATTTTATGATTTTCTTTTAGGAAGCTTACTCATAGTGATTTTATCTAAAAATATAGTTTTTCAGAAAATCCTTGAAAATGCCTTAAATCGTCAAAAATGCAATAAAATCAAGTTTTATAGCATTTTTAATATTTATAAATTATTTACATATTATAAAAATCCCATTAAAAATCTATAAAAATCAATTTTTTATAGAATATTTCATATTATTTTTCAAAAATACATGAAACATAAAAATATCATAAAAATGTGCTAAAATGGTATTTTATTGCATATTTCGACGATTTAGAGCGGTTTGAGTGGTTTTCTGGCAAAACTCATTTTTTAGCTAAAATATGTAGATTTTCAAACTTTTAAATAGAATTTCTACTGCAATTGAAATTTATGGGAAAAGTTAGCAAAATTTTATGTGATTTTCTTTTAGGAAGCTTACTCATAGGTGGATTTTATTAAAAAAATAGTTTTTCAGAAATTCCTTCAAAATGCCTTAAATCGTCAAAAATGCAATAAAATCAAGTTTTATAGCATTTTGAATATTTATTAATTATTTACATATTTAAAAATCCTATTAAAAATCTATAAAAATCAATATTTTTATAGAATATTTCATGTTATTTTCGAAAAATACATGAAACATTAAAAAGCTCAGAAAAATGTGCTAAAATCGTATTTTATTGCATATTTCGACGTTTTAGAGCGGTTTGAGTGCTTTTCTGGCAAAACTCCTTTTTTAGCTAAAATACTTAGATTATCACAATTTTAAATAGAATTTCTACTGCAATTGAAATTTATGGAAAATTAAGCAAAATTTTAAGATTTTCTTTTAGGAAGCTTACTCAGATATATTTTATCTAAAAAAAATAGTGTTTTCAGAAAATCCTTTAAAATGTCTTAAATCGTCAAAAAATGCAATAAAATCAAGTTTTATAGCATTTTTTAATATTTATTAATTATTTACATATTATAAAAAAATCCCATTAAAAATCTATAAAAATCAATATTTTTATAGAATATTTCATATTATTTTTCAAAAAATACATGAAACATAAAAAATATCATAAAAATGTGCTAAAATGGTATTTTATTGCATATTTCGACGATTTAGAGCGCTTTGAGTGGTTTTCTGGCAAAACTCATTTTTTAGCTAAAATATGTAGATTTTCAAACTTTTAAATAGAATTTCTACTGCAATTGAAATTTATGGGAAAAGTTAGCAAAATTTTATGATTTTCTTTTAGGAAGCTTACTCATAGGTGGATTTTATCTAAAAAAAATAGTTTTTCAGAAAATCCTTCAAAATGCCTTAAATCGTCAAAAAATGCAATAAAATCAAGTTTTATAGCATTTTTAATATTATTATTATGTACATATTTTTAAAAAATCCCATTAAAAATCTATAAAAATCAATATTAATTTAGAATATTTCATATTATTTTCGAAAAATACATGAAACATTAAAAGCTCAGAAAAATGTGCTAAAATCGTATTTTATTGCATATTTCGACGTTTTAGAGCGGTTTGAGTGGTTTTCTGGCAAAACTCATTTTTTAGCTAAAATACGTAGATTTTCAAACTTTTAAATAAATTTCTACGCAATTGAAATTTATGGGAAAAGTTAGCAAATTTTATGATTTTCTTTTAGGAAGCTTACTCATAGGTGGATTTTATCTAAAAAAATAGATTTTCAGAAAATCCTTCAAAATGCCTTAAATCGTCAAAAAATGCAATAAAATCAAGTTTTAAAGCATTTTTGAATATTTATTAATTATTTACATATTTTTAAAAAATCATATTAAAAATCTATAAAAATCAATATTTTTATAGAATATTTCATGTTATTTTCGAAAAATACATGAAACATTAAAAAGCTCAGAAAAATGTGCTAAAATCGTATTTTATTGCATATTTCGACGTTTTAGAGCGGTTTGAGTGGTTTTCTGGCAAAACTCATTTTTTAGCTAAAATACGTAGATTTTCAAACTTTTAAATAGAATTTCTACTGCAATTGAAATTTATGGGAAAAGTTAGCAAAATTTTATGATTTTCTTTTAGGAAGCTTACTCATAGGTGGATTTTATCTAAAAAAATAGTTTTTCAGAAAATCCTTCAAAATGCCTTAAATCGTCAAAAAATGCAATAAAATCAAGTTTTATAGCATTTTTTAATATTTATTTATTATGTACATATTTTTAAAAAATCCCATTAAAAATCTATAAAAATCAATATTAATTTAGAATATTTCATATTATTTTCCAAAAATACATGAAACATTAAAAAGCTCAGAAAAATGTGCTAAAATCGTATTTTATTGCATATTTCGACGTTTTAGAGCGGTTTGAGTGCTTTTCTGGCAAAACTCCTTTTTTAGCTAAAATACTTAGATTATCACAATTTTAAATAGAATTTCTACTGCAATTGAAATTTATGGGAAAATTAAGCAAAATTTTAAGATTTTCTTTTAGGAAGCTTACTCAGATATATTTTATCTAAAAAAAATAGTGTTTTCAGAAAATCCTTGAAAATGCCTTAAATCGTCAAAAAATGCAATAAAATCAAGTTTTATAGCATTTTTGAATATTTATTAATTATTTACATATTTTTAAAAAATCCCATTAAAAATCTATAAAAATCAATATTTTTATAGAGTATTTCATATTATTTTCGAAAAATACATGAAACATTAAAAAGCTCAGAAAAATGTGCTAAAATCGTATTTTATTGCATATTTCGACGTTTTAGAGCGGTTTGAGTGCTTTTCTGGCAAAACTCCTTTTTTAGCTAAAATACTTAGATTATCACAATTTTAAATAGAATTTCTACTGCAATTGAAATTTATGGGAAAATTAAGCAAAATTTTAAGATTTTCTTTTAGGAAGCTTACTCAGATATATTTTATCTAAAAAAATAGTTTTTCAGAAAATCCTTGAAAATGCCTTAAATCGTCAAAAAATGCAATAAAATCAAGTTTTATAGCATTTTTGAATATTTATTAATTATTTACATATTTTTAAAAAATCCCATTAAAAATCTTTAAAAATCAATATTTTTATAGAGTATTTCATATTATTTTCGAAAAATACATGAAACATTAAAAAGCTCAGAAAAATGTGCTAAAATCGTATTTTATTGCATATTTCGACGTTTTAGAGCGTTTTGAGTGCTTTTCTGGCAAAACTCATTTTTTAGCTAAAATACGTAGATTTTCAAACTTTTAAAAAGAATTTCTACTGCAATTGAAATTTATGGGAAAAGTTAGCAAAATTTTATGATTTTCTTTTAGGAAGCTTACTCATAGGTGGATTTTATCTAAACAAATAGTTTTTCAGAAAATCCTTCAAAATGCCTTAAATCGTCAAAAAATGCAATAAAATCAAGTTTTAATATTTATTAATTATTTACATATTTTTAAAAAATCTCATAAAAATCTATAAAAATCAATATTTTTTAGAATATTTCATATTCAAAATACATGAAACATTAAATCAGAAAATGCTAAAATCTTTTATTGCATATTTCGACGTTGAGCGGTTTGAGGTTTTCGCAAAACTCTTTTAGCTAAATACTTAGATTTCACTTTAAAAGAATTTCACTGCAATTGAATTAGGAAAATTACAAAATTTAGATTTTCTTAGAGTTACTAGTGATTTTATCTAAAAATAGTTTTCAGAAAACTTAAAATGTTAATCGTCAAAATGCAATAAAATAAGTTTTATAGCATTTGAATATTTATAATTATTTACATATAAAAATCCCATTAAAATCTATAAAATCAATATTTTATAGAATATTTAATTATTTCAAATACATGAAACATAAAAATATCATAAAATGTGCTAAATGTATTTTATTGCATATTTGACGATTTAGAGCGTTTGAGTGGTTTCTAAAACTCTTTAGCTAAAATATAGTTTTCAAACTTTTAAATAAATTTCACTGCAATTGAAATTTATGGGAAAAGGTAGAAAATTTGATTTTCTTTGAAGTTACATAGGTGGATTTTATCTAAAATAGTTTTCTGAAAACTTCAAATGCTAATGTCAAAAATGAATAAAGAGAAGTTTTATAGCATTTAATATTTATTAATTATTTACATATTTTAAAAATCCCATTAAAAATCTATAAAAATCAATATTTTTATAGAATATTTCATATTATTTTCAAAATACATGAAACATTAAAATTCATGAAAAATGTGCTAAAATCGTATTTTATTGCATATTTCGACGTTTAGAGCGGTTTGAGTGGTTTTCTGGCAAAACTCATTTTTTAGCTAAAATACTTAGATTTTCAAACTTTTAAATAGAATTTCACTGCAATTGAAATTTATGGGAAAAGTTAGCAAAATTTTATGATTTTCTTTAGGAAGCTTACTCATAGGTGGATTTTATCTAAAAATAGTTTTTCAGAAAATCCTTCAAAATGCTTAAATCGTCAAAAATGCAATAAAATCAAGTTTTATAGCATTTTAATATTTATTTATTATGTACATATTTTTAAAAATCCCATTAAAAATCTATAAAAATCAATATTAATTTAGAATATTTCATATTATTTTCCAAAAATACATGAAACATTAAAAGCTCAGAAAATGTGCTAAAATCGTATTTTATTGCATATTTCGACGTTTTAGAGCGGTTTGAGTGCTTTTCTGGCAAAACTCATTTTTAGCTAAAATACTTAGATTTTCAAACTTTTAAATAGAATTTACTGCAATTGAAATTTATGGGAAAAGTTAGCAAAATTTTATGATTTTCTTTTAGGAAGCTTACTCATAGGTATTTTATCTAAAAAATAGTTTTTCAGAAAATCCTTGAAAATGCTCTTAAATCGTCAAAATATGTTCTGAACTTTACAATATGATTTCAACTTAAAAATTTCATGAATATGGAAAATAAATAGATTTTTGAGTAATATTTTATCTAAATTTAAACTAGTTACCAAATGAAATAAGTTTAGCATTTATATTTATATTATACATATTTAAATCCCATTAAATCATAAATAATATTTTAATATTATTATTTTCAAATACATAAACATTAAATAGAAGTAAATGATTTATATATTTGAGTTGAGTTGGTTTCGAACCATTTAGTAAAATCTAGATTTTCAAACTTTAAATAGAATTACTGCATTGAAATTTATGGGAAAATAAAATTTTAATTTTCTTGAGTATCATATATTTATCTAAAAATAGTTTTCGAAACCTAATGCCTTAAATCAATCAATAATAAGTTTATAATAATATTTATATTATACATATTAAAAACCCATTAAAATTAAAATCAATTTTTTTAGAATATTTAATTATTAAATAATGAAAATAAAATGTGTAATGATTTATATATTTATTAAGTTGGTTCTAACCTTTAGCTAAAATACGAGATTCAAATTAATAAATTTACTGCAATTGAATTTATGAAAGTAGCAATTTATATTTTAGAAGCTTACTAGGATTTATTAAAATATTGAAACTTAATGTTAGTCAAATGCAAAAAAAAGTTTATGATTTATATTTATTATTTATTTAAAACATAAATCTATAAATCAATTTTAGATTTATAATTAAACAGAAACATTAAAAGTCGAAAAAATCTATTATTCATATTTGACGTTAGGGTTTATTGAACTTTTGTTACTGATTAAATTAAAAGAATTTATCAATGAAATTATGAAAATCAAAATTTGTTTTCTTAATTAGGTATTTTACTAAAATTTTGAAACTTAAGCTTAATCATGCAATAAACTTAAGCATTTATATTTATATATAATATTAAAATCATTAAATCATAAATCAATATTTTTTAGAATATTTTCAAAACATGAACATAAATTTAATGATTTTTGCATATTTGACGTTAGAGCGTTTGAGTTTGAAAACTCATTTTTAGTAAAATAAGTTTAATTTAATTTTATATATAATTTTTAAAATAGAAATTTCTATAAGACAATTAAATTTGATATTGAATTTTTCGAAAATTATGATTTTTAAGGAAGCTTAAATATGAATTTTATTCTAAATCAGACGTTTAGTGTTTGTCTAAAACTCATTTGCTTAAAATCTCAAATCAAATAAATCAAGTTTTACATTTTAATTTAATTTATATGTAAAATTTTTAAAAATTCATTAAAAATCTATAAAATCAATATTTTATTAAAATATAGTTTTAAATTCTTAAAATCTAAACTCAAAAACTCAATTTTAAATCATTTTATATATTTACTTTTAGACGTTTAGTGTTTTCTGCAAACTATTTTTATAAAAATTAGATTTCAATTTTAAATGAATTTCTACTGCAATTAAATTTATGGAAAATTAGCAAAATTTTAGATTTTCTTTTAAATCTTACAGATATATTTTATTAAAAAAATATTTTCAGAAAATCCTTGAAAATGTTAAATCGTCAAAAATGCAATAAATAAGTTTTTAGCATTTTTTAATATTTATTAATTATTTACATATTTTTAAAAATCCCATTAAAATTATAAAAATCATATTTTTAATATTTCATATATTTTCGAAAATACTAAACATTAAAAGCTAGAAAATGTGCTAAAATCGATTTTATTGCATATTTCGACGTTTTAGAGGTTTAGTGTTTTCTTAAACTCATTTTTAGCTAAAATACTAGATTTTCAAACTTTTAAATAGAATTTCTACTGCAATTGAAATTTGAGTGTTTTCTAAAACTCATTTTTTACTAAATACCAGATTTTCAAACTTTTAAATAAATTTTACTAATTAAATTTATGGGAAAGTTAGAAAATTTTTTAATTTTTTGGGGGAAAAGTTCCCATAGGGATTTTATTAAAAATATATTTTTCAAAAACCCTTTAAAAATGTTAAATTCAAAAATCAATAAAATCAAGTTTTATAGCATTTTTTAATATTTTTTTAATTATTTACATATTATAAAAAATCCATTAAAATCTAAAAAATCAATATTTTTATAGAATATTTCATATTATTTTTCAAAAATACATGAAACATAAAAAATGTGCTAAAATGGATAGAATTTCTACTACAATTGAAATTTATGGAAAATTAGCAAAATTATTTCTTTTAGGAGCTTACTCATATATTTTATCTAAAATATAGTTTTCAGAAAATCTGAAAATCCTAATTAAAATAATAAATCAAGTTTACATTTTGAATTTTATTTACATATTAAAAAAATCCATTAAAATCTATAAAAACAATTTTTTATAGATATTCATATTATTTTCAAAAATACATGAACATAAAAATATCATAAAACAAATGTATTTTGCATATTCGACGTTTAGAGCGGTTTGAGTGCTTTTCTGGCAAACTCATTTTAGCTAAAATACTAGATTTCAAACTTTTAAATAGAATTTCTGAATTGAAATTATGGAAGTTAGCAAAATTTTATGATTTTTTTAGAAGCTTACTAAGGTGGATTTTATCTAAAATAGTTTTAGAAAACTTAAAATGCCTTAAATCGTCAAAATGCAATAAAATCAAGTTTTATAGCATTTTGAATATTTATTATTATTTACATATTTAAAAAATCCATTAAAAATCTATAAAATCATATTTTATAGAATATTTCATATTATTTTCAAAATACATGAAACATAAAATCAAAAAATGTGCTAAAATGTATTTTATTGCATATTTCGACGTTTTAGAGCGGTTTGAGTCTTTTCTAAAACTCATTTTTAGCTAAATACTAGATTTTCAACTTTAAATAAATTTCTGCAATTGAAATTTATGGGAAAAGTAAGCAAATTTTATGATTTCTTTTAGGAAGCTTACTCATAGGTGGATTTTATCTAAAATATAGTTTTTCAGAAAATCCTTGAAAATCCTTAAATCGTCAAAAAATGCAATAAATAAGTTTTATAGCATTTTTAATATTTTTAAATTATTTACATATTTTTAAAAAATCCCTTTAAAAAATCTATAAAAATCAATATTATTTAGAATATTTCATATTATTTTCAAAAATACATGAAACATTAAAAATCAAAAATTGCAAAATCGTATTTTATTGCATATTTCGACGTTTAGAGCGGTTTGAGTTTTTCTGGCAAAACTCATTTTAAGCTAAAATACAGATTTTCAAACTTTTAAAGGAATTTCTACTGCAATTGAAATTTATGGGAAAATTTTCAAAATTTTAAATTTTTTTTAGAAGCTTATCATAGGTGGATTTTATCTAAAATATAGTTTTTCAGAAAATCCTTAAAATGCCTTACGTAAAAATGCAATAAAATAAGTTTTATACATTTTTGAATATTTATAATTATTAATTTAAAAATCCCT
>WNWK01035070.1:0-20030 GCA_009830355.1 Cherax destructor | reverse complement strand
GGGACCTTGGGTGGATTTAAAGAGATTGGACAAATATATGAGTGGGAGGGGCTGGGTTTGATTAGTGTCGTGAGTACGGGAATAAATTCTTAGGTAGTGGTGGTTTTGATAAGGACCTGCCTTGTATGGGCCAGTAGGCCTTCTGCAGTGTTCCTCCATTCTTATGTTCTTATGTTAGGCCTACTGGCCCATGCGAGGCAGGTCCAAATCTCCAACGGCTTAAGCCAATGCCCCGACCCAGCCAGGTCAGGTTACATTCACTTAAGGAAGGAGCACTGCATCTGACCTAGTAGCACAACCTAGTCAGGACCAATTCACACCCAACCGCACCCACTCATATAATTGTCCAGCCGACCACCTGGTCAGGTCACTTCCACTTAAGGAATTAGTACAGGTCAGAACATAAGAACATAAGAACATAAGAAAGGAGGAACACTGCAGCAGGCCTGTTGGCCCATACTAGGCAGGTCCTTCACAATCCGTCCCACTAACAGAATATTTGCTCAACCCAATTTTCAATGCTACCCAAGAAATAAGCTTTGACAATTCTACCCACTCATGCGCGAGTCCCACTCAAATCCAACCCCTCTCACTCATGAATTTATCCAACCTAAATTTGAAACTACCCAAGGTCCTAGCTTCAATAACCCTACTAGGCAGACTGTTCCACTCATCAACTACCCTATTTCCAAACCAATACTTTCCTATATCCTTTCTAAATCTAAACTTATCTAACTTGAATCCATTATTGCGGGTTCTCTCTTGGAGAGATATCCTCAAGACCTTATTTATATCCCCTTTGTTAATACCCATTTTCCACTTGTATACCTCGATCATGTCTCCCCTCATTCTACGTCTTACAAGTGAATGTAATTTTAGGGTCTTCAATCTTTCTTCGTAAGGAAGATTTCTAATGCTATGTATTAATTTAGTCATTCTACGCTGAATGTTTTCTAACGAATTTATGTCCATTCTGTAATATGGAGACCAGAACTGAGCTGCGTAATCTAGGTGAGGCCTTACTAATGATGTATAAAGCTGTAATATAACCTCTGGACTTCTGTTGCTAACACTTCTTGATATAAATCCCAGTAATCTATTTGCCTTATTACGTACGCTTAGGCATTGCTGTCTTGGTTTAAGGTTGCTGCTTACCATCACCCCCAAGTCCTTCTCGCAATCTGTATGGCTAAGTTCTACGTTATTTAACTTATAAGTGCTTGGGTTATGGACACTCCGAGCTTCAGAACCTTGCATTTATCTACATTGAACTGCATCTGCCACTTTTCTGACCACGAATTAAGTTTGTCTAAATCTTCCAGAAGTTCTATGACATCTATGTTTGAATCAATTATCCTACCTATCTTCGTGTCGTCGGCGAATTTGCTCATATCACTAGTAATTCCCTCATCAAGGTCATTGATATATATTATAAATAACAATGGGCCTAAGACTGATCCCTGTGGAACACCACTTGTTACAAGTCCCCATTCGGATTTAACCCCATTTATGCACACACTCTGCTTCCTATTGGTGAGCCATGACTCATAAGAACATAAGAACATAAGAAAGAAGGAACACTGCAGCAGGCCTACTGGCCCATGCGAGGCAGGTCCAAATCTCCCACCGACTTAAGCCAATGCCCCGACCCATCCAGGTCAGGTTACATTCACTTAAGGAAGGAGCACGGCATCTGACCTAGTAGCACAAACTAGTCAGGTCCAACTCACACCCACCCGCACCCACTCATATATTTATCCAGCCTATTTTAAAACTACACAACGTTTTAGCCTCTATAACTGTACTCGGGAGTTTGTTCCACTCATCGACAACTCTATTACCAAACCAATGCTTTCCTATATCCTTCCTGAATCTGAATTTATCCAACTTTTCCCCCAATGCCATGAGCTGCCACTTTCTTTAACAGTCTCTGGTGCGGTACTCTATCAAAAGCCTTACTAAAGTCTAAATAAACAATATCGAATTCTTTATCGTGATCAACAGCCTCAGGTTACATTCACTTAAGGAAGGAGCACTGCATCTGACCTAGTACAAGCTCACACCCATCCACACCCACTCATGTATTTATCTAACCTATTTTTAAAACTACACAACGTCTTAGCATCTATGACGGTACTCGGGAGTTTGTTCCACTCATCCACAACTCTATTACCAAACCAGTGCTTTCCTATATCCTTCCTGAATCTGAACTTTTCCAACTTGAAACCATTGCTGCGAGTCCTGTCTTGGTTGGATATTTTCAGCACGCTATTTACATCCCCTTTGTTTATTCCTGTTTTCCATTTGTACACCTCAATCATATCCCCCCTAATTCTACGCCTTTCTAGAGAGTGCAGATTCAGGGCCCTCAGTCTATCCTCATAGGGAAGATTTCTGATACATGGGATCAACTTTGTCATCCTCCTCTGTACGTTTTCCAGTGCATTTATATCCATTCTGTAATACGGTGACCAGAACTGTGCAGCATAATCTAAATGAGGCCTAACCAAAGATATATAGAGTTGAAGAACAACCTGAGGACTTCTGTTATTTATACTTCTTGATATGAAGCCAAGGATTCTGTTAGCTTTATTGCGAACACTTATGCACTGACTGTACCCTATATATATCTCTATGTTGCTCATTTTCCAGGTAGATCTGTCTGTGACTCGATAAAGCCCACTGCGTGGGCGAAACGTTGTCAATAAAGGATCACATTATACTGCTTATGTGTTTATTTTTCCATTCCACTTATGCACTGTTGTCTAGGCTTCAGATTACTACTAACCAGAACTCCTAAATCCTTCTCGCAATTACAAGTAATAAGATCTATATTATTCAGCTTATATGTGGCAAAATGGAACTCTGTGAACCAATATCTAACATTTTTAATTTATCTCTTCAAACAGGTGTAGTGTCTGATATGTGGAAGATGGCTAATGTAATTCCTATTTTTAAAGCAGGGGACAAGTCACTACCGTCAAACTACCGCCCAATAAGCCTGACCTCAATTGTAGGCAAATTACTAGAGTCAATTATAGCTGATATTATTAGAAGCCATCTAGATAACCATAATTTGATTAATGATACCCAGCATGGATTCACGAGGGGGCCCTTCCTGCCTATCTAATTTATTAACCTTCTTCAGTAAAGCTTTTGAGGCTGTTGATCACGATAAAGAATTCGATATTGTTTATTTAGACTTTAGTAAGGCTTTTGATAGAGTACCGCACCAGAGACTGTTAAAGAAAGTGGCAGCTCATGGCATTGGGGAAAAGTGCTGTCATGGATCGAGTCATGGCTCACCAATAGGAAGCAGAGAGTGTGCATAAATGGGGTTAAATCCGAATGGGGACTTGTAACAAGTGGTGTTCCACAGGGATCAGTCTTAGGCCCATTGTTATTTATAATATATATCAATGACCTTGATGAGGGAATTACTAGTGATATGAGCAAATTCGCCGACGACACGAAGATAGGTAGGATAATTGATTCAAACATAGATGTCATAGAACTTCAGGAAGATTTAGACAAACTTAATTCGTGGTCAGAAAAGTGGCAGATGCAGTTCAATGTAGATAAATGCAAGGTTCTGAAGCTCGGGAGTGTCCATAACCCAAGCACTTATAAGTTAAATAACGTAGAACTTAGCCATACAGATTGCGAGAAGGACTTGGGGGTGATGGTAAGCAGCAACCTTAAACCAAGACAGCAATGCCTAAGCGTACGTAATAAGGCAAATAGATTACTGGGATTTATATCAAGAAGTGTTAGCAACAGAAGTCCAGAGGTTATATTACAGCTTTATACATCATTAGTAAGGCCTCACCTAGATTACGCAGCTCAGTTCTGGTCTCCATATTACAGAATGGACATAAATTCGTTAGAAAACATTCAGCGTAGAATGACTAAATTAATACATAGCATTAGAAATCTTCCTTACGAAGAAAGATTGAAAGACCCTAAAATTACATTCACTTGTAAGACGTAGAATGAGGGAGACATGATCGAGGTATACAAGTGGAAAATGGGTATTAACAAAGGGGATATAAATAAGGTCTTGAGGTATCTCTCCAAGAGAACCCGCAATAATGGATTCAAGTTAGATAAGTTTAGATTTAGAAAGGATATAGGAAAGTATTGGTTTGGAAATAGGGTAGTTGATGAGTGGAACAGTCTGCCTAGTAGGGTTATTGAAGCTAGGACCTTGGGTAGTTTCAAATTTAGGTTGGATAAATTCATGAGTGAGAGGGGTTGGATTTGAGTGGGACTCGCATGAGTGGGTAGAATTGTCAAAGCTTATTTCTTGGGTAGCATTGAAAATTGGGTTGAGCAAATATTCTGTTAGTGGGATGGATTGTGAAGGACCTGCCTAGTATGGGCCAACAGGCCTGCTGCAGTGTTCCTCCTTTCTTATGTTCTTATGTTCTTATGTTTTTATATGATCCAGGTTCTGTTGCTTTATTCGAACATTTAGAACTTGTTTGTTTACATTAAACGCATCTGCCACTTCTCAACCACGCATCAGTCTATAAATCATCCTGGAGTGCTCTAATGTCCTCGTTTGAATGAATTGGACGGCCTATTTTGGTGTCATCAGCAAATTTACTTATGCTACTATTTATTCCCTCATCTATGTCGTTTATGTAAATTGTAAACAACAGGGGCCCAAAACTGACCCCTGTGGAACACCGCTTGAGACACGCCCCATTCTGATTTCTCTCCATTTATGCAAACTCTCTGCCGCCTATTAGTCAACCATGCCTCTACCCAGGAAAAATTTCTCCTCCTATTCCGTGTGCCTTAAGTTTCCTCAGTAGCCTCTGATGTGGAACTTTATCGAAAGCCTTACTGAGTGAGAGGGGTTTGATTTGAGTGGGACTCTGCATGAGTGGGTAGAATTGTCAAGCTATTTCTTGGGTAGCATTGAAAATTTGGTTGAGCAAATATTCTGTTATGGACATTGAAGGCCTGCCTTGATGTAAACGGCCTTGAGTGCTCCACTTTCTTATGTTTCTTATTTCATTATGTTATGTAAATTTCCTTGGGGCAAAAATTAGGTTGAACAAATATTCTCATTAGCTGGATGGAATGTGAAGGATTTCCTCCTATGTGTGCCAAGCAGGCCTCTGAGTGTATCCTGCCTTTACTAGTTCATTACATTTCTTATTACCATGATCTACTTCCTCAAACACCTTAGTGAAAAAGTTAGTAAATTCGTAAGACATGAACGCCCCTTTGTAAAACCGTGTTGAGATTCATTAATCAATTTATGCTTTCAAGATGGCTACAAATTGCCTCGGCAATTATTGATTCCATAAATTTACCAACTATGGAGGTAAGGCTTATTGGTCTATAGTTCGAAGCTAAGGACCTGTCACCTGCCTTGTAAATAGGTATTACATTTGCCCTTTTCCACTTGTCTGGCACTATGCCAGTTTGTAGTGATATATTGAAAAGATTTGCCAAAGGTTTGCTAAGTTCCTCTTTACATTCCTTTAAAACTCTTGCAAACAGTTCATCAGGGCCTGGGGATTTGTTAGGTTTTAATTTCTCTATTTGTCTGAGGACCATGTCACTAGTTACCCCAATCGAGCATAGTCTGTTATCTTCCAGCTCTACATAATTTATTATTTCTGGAATTCTGCTAGTATCTTCCTGAGTAAAAACTGAGAGGAAGTAAGTATTGAAAATTTCACACATATCCTTATCACTGTCCGTGATCTGTCCTGAGTTACTCTTAAGTGGGCCTATCTTGTCCCTAATCTTACTTCTGTATACCTGAAAGAACCCTTTTGGGTTAGTCTTCGAATCCCTTGCGACCTTAGCCTCATAATCCCTTTTGCTTTTCTTATTCCTTTTTTATTTCTCTCTTTAATTGAAAATATTGATTTCTTATCTGTCCATCCCCTCTTTTGATACGCCTATATATGCCTCTCTTTTGACCAATGAGATGTTTTAATCTATTGTTCATCCATTTAGGATCATTTTTGTTAGATCTAATTTCCTACTTGGAACAAAAGTTGTCTGGGCAGCTAGAACTATGCTCTGAAAAACGTCATATTGGCAACCAAAACCATCTACCTGACCCATAGTCAGGTCATCCCAATTAGCCCACCTAGGTAATTTCTCAGCCCCATGAAGTCGGCTACACGAAAGTCTGGAACTGAGACTTGATTGCAGTTACCTGGGTAATTCCATGATATATTAAAACTAAGTGATTTGTGATCGCTTTCCCCAAGCTCTTCATTAACCTCAAGATTATTAATTAGTGATTCTTTGTTAGCAAGAACCAAATCAAGCAAGTTGCTACCTCTAGTTGGTTATGTCACAAACTGTTTTAAAAAACAATCCTGAACCGTATCAAGAAAGTCACTAGACTCAAGATTACCTGTCACATTGTTCCAATCAATGTGTCTAAAGTTAAAATCTCCCATTAACACAACATTTTCATATCTAGACGCCTTATGAATTTCGTCCCATAGCAGCTTACTGCGCGCCCTATCCAGGCTTGGGGGTCTGTAAATCACACCCAAAATTAATTTTTCACGACCCTCGAGAAACTGTAGCCAAACAGATTCTGTGTCAGCTGTTTCTAATCTTATATCTTGTCTAACACAACAATTTAAATTATCTCTGACATACATCGCCACTCCACCACCCTTCCTGTTGACCCTATCAGTGTGGAATAGTTTGTAACCCTGAATGTTGCACTTGAAGGCATTTCTCTATCTTTCAGGTTGAACCAGGTCTCTGTTATAGCAATAATATCTATATTACCTGCACTTGCAAGTAATCTTAGCTCATCTATCTTATTTCTTAGACTCCTACTATTTGTATAGTAAACCTCAAGGGAGCTAGTCACTCGTTGCCCTCTACTATCTCTCTTTGTTTTTAACATCCTATGGAGAGGGAGCATGGACACTGGGATCGTCCCGCAGCTACTAAAAACAACAGACATAGCCCCGCTCCACAAAGGGGGCAGTAAAGCAATAGCAAAGAACTACAGACCAATTGCGCTAACGTCCCATATCATAAAAATCTTTGAAAGGGTTCTAAGAAGCAAGATCGCCACCCATCTTGATACCCATCAATTGCACAACCCAGGACAGCATGGGTTTAGAGCAGGCCGCTCCTGTCTGTCCCAACTACTGGACCACTACGACAAGGTCCTGGATGCTCTAGAAGATAAACAGAATGCAGATGTTATATACACAGACTTTGCAAAAGCCTTTGACAAGTGTGACCATGGTGTAATAGCACACAAAATGCGTGATAAAGGAATAACAGGAAAAGTTGGTAGATGGATTATAATTTCCTAACACATAGAACACAAAGAGTAGTAGTCAACAGAGTAAAGTCTGAGGCAGCTACTGTGAAAAGCTCTGTTCCACAAGGCACAGTACTTGCTCCCATCCTATTCCTCATCCTCATATCAGACATTGACAGGGATATAAGCCACAGTGCTGTGTCTTCCTTTGCATATGACACCCGAATCTGCATGACAGTGTCCACCGTTGAAGACACTGCAAGACTCCAAGCAGACATAAACCAAATCTTTAAATGGGCTGCAGAAAACAATATGAAGTTCAATGATGAGAAATTTCAATTACTCAGATACGGAAAACGTGAAGAAATTAAAATCTCATCGGAGTACAAAACTAATTCCAACCACACAATAGAGCGAAAAACTAATGTCAAAGACCTGGGAGTGTTCATGTCAGAGGATCTCACCTTCAAGGACCATAACAATGTAGCAATTGCATCTGCTCGAAAAATGACAGGATGGATAATGAGAACCTTCAAAACCAGGGATGCCAAGCCCATGTTGACACTTTACAGATCGCTTGTTCTATCTAGGCTGGAATATTGCTGCACACTAACTGCACCTTTCAAGGCGGGTGAAATTGCTGACCTTGAAAATGTGCAGAGAACCTTCACGGCACGCATAAGTGCGATAAACCACCTCAACTACTGGGAACGCTTGAAGTTCCTAAACCTGTACTCTCTAGAACGCAGGCGGGAGAGATACATTATTATATACACATGGAAAATTATCGAGGGCTTAGTACCAAACTTGCACACAAAATCACTCCTACGAAAGCAAAAGACTCGGCAGGCGATGTAACATTCCCCCAATGAAGAGCAGGGTGCCACTAGCACGTTGAGGGACAACACAATAAGTGTGAGAGGCCCAAGATTGTTCAACTGCCTCCCAGCATACATCAGGGGGATTACCAACAAGCCCCTGGCTGTCTTCAAGCAGGCACTGGAGAGGCACCTCAAGTCGGTACCTGATCAGCCGGGCTGTGGTTCGTACGTTGGACTGCGTGCGGCCAGCAGTAACAGCCTGGTTGATCAGGCTCTGGTCCAACAAGAGGCCTGGTCACGGACCGGGCCGCGGGGGCGTTGACCCCTGGAATTCTCTCCAGGTAGACTCCAGATTAGGGTAATTCCATGATATATTAAAACTGAGTGATTTGTGATCACTTTCCCCAAGCTCATCATTAACCTCAAGATTATTAATTAGCGATTCCCTGCTGGCAAGAACCAAGTCTAGCAGGTTATTTCCTCTAGTTGGTTCTGTCACCAACTGTTTCAAAAAACAATCCTGAATCGTATCAAGAAAGTCACTTGACTCTAAATTTCCTGTCAAATTGCTCCAGTCAATTTGTCTAAAGTTGAAATCTCCCATTAGCACAACATTTTCATGTGTAGATGCCTTACGAATTTCATCCCATAGAAGTTTACTGCACTCCCTATCAAGATTTGGGGGCCTGTAAATCACACCCAAGATAAGTTTTACACGGCCCTCAAGAAGCTGTAACCAAACAGATTCAGTGACTGACGCTTCTAATTTTATATCTTGTCTAACACAACAATTTAAATTGTCTCTGACATACATCGCTACTCCACCACCCTTCCTGTTGACCCTATCAGTGTGGAATAATTTATAGCCTTGTATGTGACATTCAGAAGGCAACTCTCTATCTTTCAGATTGAACCAGGTCTCTGTTATAGCAATAATATCTATGTTTCCTGCACTTGCAATTAATCTTAGCTCATCTATCTTATTTCTTACACTCCTGCTATTAGTATAGTAAACCTTAAGGGAGCTAGTCTCTTGTTTCCCCCTGCTGTCTCCCTTTGTTTGCTGACCTGATCCATTGTATGTATTTGTAACTTTGTGATGAATTTCTTTTATACACTTACTGTTTTCAGCCCTAGTGTTGCTAACTGACTGTTTCCCACATACACCCTGAGATATACACCTCTCAGTGTATATACACAACGCTTCACACATCTTGGCAAATAAAATTCAAGTCACGTTGGGACTGCGGGCCCAAGAGCTGTGGATCAACCCTAGCAGGCTTACCTAGGCAAATACAACTTTAAAATTCATGACAATATAACCAAATTAAAAGTTTTAAAATAGTTTCTCATCGTATTATCACTAGTGATATAGAAAATGGAAAATAGAAAATGTAATATAGAAAATGGAAAATAAAAAATATAACATCAAATTTAATATATAAAATGGAATATAAAAAATATAGAAAATAGAATAAATATTATAGAAAATAGAAAATATATATAAATGGAATATAGAAAATGGAACATAGAAAATGGGAAGTGGTTGGAGGGGCAACAAGCCTAAACTAAGAAGGATTTTTATTTTTTTTCCTTTCCGGTTCGTGGAAATAATTTATGTGGCGGAGTTCACAAGGGAGGAGGGAGAGGGAAGGTAGAGAAAGGGAGGGAAGGGTCAGGTAGAGGAAGGGAAGGAGTGGGAAGGAAGGAAGGGGTCAGGTAGAGGAAGAGAGTTAAGGGGTCAGGTAGAGGAAGAGAGTTAAGGGGTCAGGTAGAGGAAGGGAGTTAAGGGGTCAGGTAGAGAAAGGGAGGGAAGGGGTCAGGCAGAGGAAGGGAGTGGGAAGGAAGGAAGGGGTCAAGAAGAGGAAGGGAGTTAAGGGGTCAGGTAGAATAAAAGAGTTAAGGGGTCAGGTAGAATAAGAGAGCTGAGGGGTCAGGTAGAGGAAGAGAGTTAAGGGGTCAGGTAGAGGAAGGGAGGAAAGGGTCAGATGGAGGAAGGGAGGAAAGGGTCAGATAGAGGAAGGGGGGGAGGTAAGGAAGGGTCTGAGGTAAGAGGAAGGAAGGGATTGAGGGAAGGAAGGGACTGAGGTAAGGGAGGGAGGGAAGGAAGGGATTGAGGGAAGGAAGGGAGGTAAGGAAGGATTGAGGTAAGGAGGAGGTAAGGAAGGCATTGAGGTAAGGCAGGGAGGAGGAGGGAGGGAGGGAGGGAGGGAGGGAGGGAAGGAAGGAAGGGACTGAGGTAAGGGAAGGAAGGAAGGAAGGAAGGAAGGGATTGAGGGAAGGAAGGGACTGAGGTAAGGGAAGGAAGGAAGGAAGGAAGGGATTGAGGGAAGGAAGGGACTGAGGTAAGGGAGGGAGGGAAGGAAGGGATTGAGGGAAGGAAAGGAGGTAAGGAAGGGATTGAGGTAAGGGAGGGAGGTAAGGAAGGCATTGAGGTAAGGGAGGGAGGGAGGGAAGGAAGTGATTGAGGGAAGAGAAGGAAGGGATTGAGGTAAGGGAGGGAGGTAAGGAAGGGACTGAGGTAAGAGAGGGAGGTAATGGAGGGATTGAGGTAAGGGAGGGAGGTAAGGAAGGGACTGAGGTAAGAGAGGGAGGTAAGGAAGGGATTGAGGGAAGGAATGGATTGAGGTAAGGGAGGGAGGTAAGGAAGGGATTGAGGTAAAGGAGGGAAGGAAGGGATTGAGGGAAGGGAGGGAAGGAAGGGACTGAGGTAAGGAAGGAAGGGATTGAGGTAAGGGAGGAAGGTAAGGAAGGGATTGAGGTAAGGGAGAGTGGTAAGGAAGGGATTGAGGTAAGGGAGGGATTTAAGGAAGGGATTGAGGTAAGGGAGGGAGGGAGGGAAGGAAGGGATTGAGCTAAGGGAGGGAGGGAAGGAAGGGATTGAGATAAGGGAGGGAGGGAAGGGATTGAGGAAAGGGAGGAAGGGATTGAGGTAAGGAAGGGAGGGAAGGAAGGGATTGAGGTAAGGGAGGGAGGTAAGGGAGGGAGGTAAGGGAGGGAAGGAAGGAAGGAATGAAGGGGTAAGCAAGAGAGGGAGAGGTCACGTAAGGAAGGGAGGGATTGTTCGATGGAGGAAGGAAGGAAAGAAGATGGAGGAAGGAAGGAAAGAAGAGGGAAGGAAGGAAGGAAGGGAAGAAGAGGGAAGGAAGGAAGGAAAGAAGGAAGGAAGGAAGGCGTATAAGCTGCTTCAGTCTCCTCACGTGATAAAAAAGTATTTATGATTTGTTAGTGAATCCTCTTAGAGATGTGCTGACAGCAGACAGCCAGGCTGACAGCAGACACCCAGGCTGACAGCAGACACCCAGGCTGACAGCAGACAGCCAGGCTGACAGCAGACAGCCAGGCTGACAGCAGACAGCCAGGCTGACAGCAGACACCCAGGCTGACAGCAGACAGCCAGGCTGACAGCAAACAGCCAGGCTGACAGCAGACACCCAAGCTGACAGCAGACACCCAGGCTGACAGCAGACACCCAGGCTGACAGCAGACACCCAGGCTGACGGCAGACACCCAGGCTGACGGCAGACAGCCCTGCTGACGGCAGACACCCCCAGGCTGACAGCAGACACCCAGGCTGACAGCAGACACCCAGGCTGACAGCAGACACCCAGGCTGACGGCAGACACCCAGGCTGACGGCAGACAGCCCTGCTGACGGCAGACACCCCCAGGCTGACAGCAGACACCCAGGCTGACAGCAGACACCCAGGCTGACAGCAAACAGCCAGGCTGACACCCAGGCTGACAGCAGACACCAAGCTGACAGCAGACACCCAGGCTGACAGCAGACACCCAGGCTGACAGCAGACACCCAGGCTGACAGCAGACACCCAGGCTGACAGCAGACACCCAGGCTGACAGCAGACAGCCAGGCTGACAGCAGACACCAAGGCTGACAGCAGACACCCAGGCTGACGGCAGACACCCAGGCTGACGGCAGACATCCAGGCTGACTGCAGACAGCCAGACTGACGGCAGACAGCCATGCTGACGGCAGACAGCCATGCTGACGGCAGACACCAAGGCTGACAGCAGACACCAAGGCTGACAGCAGACACCAAGGCTGACAGCAGACATCCAGGCTGACAGCAAACAGCCATGCTGACAGCAGACACCCAGGCTGACAGCAGACACCCAGGCTGACAGCAGACACCCAGGCTGACAGCAGGCACCCAGACTGACAGCAGACACCCAGGCTGACAGCAGACACCCAGGCTGACAGCAGACACCCAGGCTGACAGCAGACACCCAGGCTGACGGCAGACACCCAGGCTGACGGCAGACACCCAGGCTGACGGCAGACTGCCAGGCTGACGGCAGACAGCCAGGCTGACGGAAGACACCCAGGCTGACAGCAGACACCCAGGCTGACAGCAGACACCCAGGCTGACAGCAGACACCCAGGATGACAGCAGACACCCAGGATGACAGGCAGACACCCAGGCTGACAGCAGACACCCAGGCTGACAGCAGACACCCAGGCTGACAGCAGACACCCAGGCTGACAGCAGACACCCAGGCTGACAGCAGACACCCAGGCTGACAGCAGACGGGCTGCTAATACCAGGTACAAGGTTTTTACCTGGTATAAGCAGTAACTGTCGAATTTATCAGTAGCACTGTCAGATTTATCAATAATACTGTCAGATTTATCAGTAATACTGTCAGATTTATCAGTAATACTGTCAGATTTATCAGTAATACTGTCAGATTTATCAGTAATACTGTCAGATTTATCAGTAATACTGTCAGATTTATCAGTAACACTTTCAGATTTATCAGTAATACTGTCAGATTTAACCCGTAACACTCAGATTTATCAGTAACACTCAGATTTATTAGTAACACTTTCAGATTTATCAGTAACACGGTCAGATATATCAGTAACACTCAGATTTATCAGTAACACTGTCAGATTTATCAGTAACACGGTCAGATTTATCAGTAACACTGTCAGATTTATCAGTAACACTGTCAGATTTATCAGTAACACTGTCAGATTTATCAGTAACACTGTCAGATTTATCAGTAACACTGTCAGATTTATCAGTAACACTGTCAGATTTATCAGTAACACTGTCAGTTTTTCGAATGCAGATTTATCAGTAACACTGTCAGATTTATCAGTAACACTCAGATTTATCAGTAACACGGTCAGATTTATCAGTAACACTGTCAGATTTATCAGTAACACGGTCAGATTTATCAGTAACACTGTCAGATTTATCAGTAACACGGTCAGATTTATCAGTAACACGGTCAGATTTATCAGTAACACTGTCAGATTTATCAGTAACACTGTCAGATTTATCAGTAACACTGTCAGATTTATCAGTAACACGGTCAGATTTATCAATAACACTGTCAGATTTAGCAGTAACACTGTCAGATTTATCAGTAACACTGTCAGATTTCGATAGATTAGACCCAGTCAGTGAATGGAGGAAACTGACAGGGTAGATCTGATCAAGGAAGCCTAAAACAGCTGGAGGTCCTTGACGAATTAACTACCAGAATACTCAACCCAAGCAACTACTCCATCAATCAACGGGACTGTTGCAACCAGCAATCAGATCTAACCTACTTGCTGAGCATTCTGCTGCTGCCAGATTGCAACTGGCAGTTTACAGTGGCAGTTGTAAGAGGTGTCCAAGCTATCAGAAGTGGAAACTGAGATAGAATGGAGTATATCTCCTCTTTAAATCCCTGGATATCGTTCCATGGTCTGGAACGATATCGTTCCAGACCATGGAACTGATCTTTTCTCCTGGCTGAAGGACTAACCACCTCATTTCATCTGCTGTGTCTGTATCTGACTGAAGAAGTCTACTGTGTAGGTGAAACATTTCATCACTAAAGACACCCAACTGTTGCACATGGTCTTAATCTTAGACTGGAGAGGAGAGGGTTTCGGGGGGCAACGCCCCCGCGACTCGGTCTCAGATTTGTCACTATTTTATACCATATTTTCAAAGATAATGTAAAGAAAGCCACTAATATGCAATATATTTCGGACAAGCACGTGTAAGCAAGGAGGAGCACTGCAGCAGGTCTACTGGCAGCTCCTTCTCAAATCCAACCAACTAACAAAAATATTTGCTTAACCCATTTCGATCAAGCTCTTAAATAAAACCAGCAACTCTTAACTTAACTCTTTAAAAACAGAGAGAGGGAGAGAGAGAGAGAGAGAGAGAGAGAGAGAGAGAGAGAGAGAGAGAGAAGAGAGAGAGAGAGAGAGAGAGAGAGAGAGAGAGAGAGAGAGAGAGAGAGAGAGAGAGAGAGAGAGAGAGAGAGAGAGAGAGAGAGAGAGAGAGAGAGTTGGCGTTTGACGCCAGGAAACTCTGGCGCCAGAAGAGGGAGGGAGGGGAGAGGAAATGGGAGGGGGAGAGAGACATGGAGGGAGGGAGAGAGAGAGGGAGGAAGGGGAGAGGACAAGAAAGCTGGGAAGGGTGAGAGGAGACAAGAGGAGGCCAGGAAGATGGCAAGACAAAGAATGTAGATGTAAAGAAGAGAAGGAGGAAGAGTAAGGAAATGAATAAGATAAGGGGAAAGAGGTAATATATGTGTTTATGAGAACCACCTTCCCTCTCTTCCTCCTTCCCTCAATCCCTGTCTTCTTCTCTCCCCTCTCTCCTATCTTCTCCCCTTTCCCCCTCATTCTCACCTTTACTCCCTCACTCTCCTTTATCATCTTCCCCACCCTCTCACTTCTCAATCCCTCTCATCTACCTCACTCTCCCACAATCTCCCTCTCCCTGTCATCTCTCTCTGCCATCTCTCTCTGCTAGGGAAAAATCAATACCCATGCCAGACTCTGACAAAGGTCACTAAAGACCTTAAACATCACCACCACCACAACTACAACAACCACCACCACAACTACAACAACCACCACCACAACAGTAGCTGGGGAGCTTGTAACAAGTAATGTGTCTAAATTACTTCACAGAAAACTTGCTAAACTAACCACCAGCTCATCTGCTATTAAAAACTTAATACAAAACCCAAGAATGAGTGGCAGGAGCGCAGGGGTATACACTATACCATACCTGGAGTATGCCTGGAGAGAGTTTCAGGAATCAATGCTCCCCGAGGCCCGGTCTTAACCCCCCACCCCATGTGTTGTTGTTGAGAACGGTATACCGACAAGTATTGTCAACAACAGTACTACAGCACAACGGTATCTGGGTATAGAGGACATCTTCCATTTTTCATCGCGTATCTACTAGTTACAAGTGAGGGTTGGATTCCAGAGGAACCTGCCTTCTTACTTCCACTAGTGGATCCCGTTCCCTACAACGTCTTCCAGATCTTCCATCTCACCTTCGACAGTATTTAAGACACCGTTCTCATGCTTGTATGGGCCAGTAGACCTTCTGCAGTGTTCCTCCATTCTTATGTTAATAATATATTTATTTTTACAAGTACATGTACAAGGTATAGAGACCATAGCTGACATCAATGACATACTACTATATAGAAAGCCGCTTGTTATGCTGAGCATTTCCCACAAATTAGGTCAGTTTTGTCCCAGGATGCGACCCACACCAGTCCACTAGCACCCAGGTACACATTTTAAACTGATGGGTAAACAGGGACAGGGACAGCAGGTGTCTTGTGGAAACACGTCCCTAATGTTTTCCAGCCGTACCAGAGGAAATTCGTGAGTCATGAGATCCGAACCCCGGACATCAGTGTGTCAGCTTCATATCGTTCCAGACCATGGAGCTGAACTCTTCTCCAGGCTGAGGGACTGACCTCAAATACTTTTTCTCCAAGGTTGATGGACTGATTACATCTCTATTTCATTTCTACTGCTGCCTTTGTATTTGACTGAAGAAGCCTACTGTGTAGGCGAAACGTTTCATCAATAAAGATACCCAACTGTTGTACATGTGTCTTAATCTTCACCTTGTGGGGATGTGACAAAATACATATGGGATAAACAGTCAGATCTCTGGATATTAGGATCAGAGAACACAAGAACACTTACAACCGTGGTGATCATAGATACGCGTGTGTCCAACATAGGGACGATGCTGGACACCTCATGGCTTTGAGTGAGGCTAGACTAGTCATTAAGGAAGAAGGTTTAAGACGGTGAAAGTGTACAGAAGCTGTGCTGAGTGCTGTCGCTAACACTATCCATCAAAAGTCCTAAGCAACTGTATATTACAGATCTGGATACTGTGAGACCTGTATCCACTCTGCCTGAGGTATCCCAGCAAGTGAGCCGTCTCCTGTATTATCCCAGTGCTTAACAAAATAGGGAATAGTATAAGAAGGTACAAATAAAAATGGGAACTATGGCTGTCGTTTACTTAATAACATAAAGAGCGAGAATACATTATATCTTGACGGAGAATTACATACAATAACCATTGACCTATGAGACTTATTACCAGGGGGAAGGGTAGATGTTATCAGTAACACGGACTTATACTCACTCTTAATTCACCAACCAGCTGACCCGAGATTCGCAACGCGTGGCCCACTGCACACCCGCTGTCCAGAGACCTGCTCACCGGACCTGTCACCCACCTGTCTTCTCTAGTCGTTTTCATGACCTTATATGGTGCTCAAAGCATCCCCCTTTCCCATAAGGTGTAGACCATGTGTTACGACCTGACGCCAGGCAAGAACAAAAGACCTGAGGCTTAAGCATGGAGGCGTGGCTGACAGCTATTTGCCAAGGTAAGGTGTGGGTAATTAGCTGGACCTCACAAGCACACTGACTACATCACAATACTGATGTAACATGATGTTGACAGGTTCTTTTCAAATTCTACCCATCTCACTACAACTGTACTACTGAAGACTAAGACACATGTCCAACATGATATAACTTATACACACCATAGCTGACATCAATGACATACTACTATATAGAAAGCCGCTTGTTATGCTGAGCATTTCCCGCAAATTAGGTCAATTTTGTCCCCAGGATGCAACCCACACCAGTCCACTAACACCCAGGTATCTATTTTACTGCTAGGTGAACATGGACAGCAGGAGTCTTAATGAAACTCATCATAATGTTTCCACCCGTACCGGGGATCGACCCCCGGACCTCAGTATGTGAGCCGAGTGTGCTAGCAATGATGTTGCTGTGGCTGACAAGGTTATATCATGTGTCTAATTCACCCTCTCGTAGGTATTGTATACGAGCGATATAGCAACCCACGCTGGTTTAGAGCTTACCCCTATATATAATAATGATGGGGAATGAGAGAGATGTGAATAAATGGCTTAGAAAACTAACAAGTTGATAAATATGACACTTGTTCAATATTTAGGTATCTTAATTCTGCAAACGTTTCTCCAGGCAGTGGCTTCTTCAGTCCAATACAGAGAAAGGTGGAAAGTGAGGTGGAGTTTGAGGTAATCAGTCCCTGGAGTCCAAGGAACTGAAAGAGCCGCTCCAATTACCTGAATCAAGAACCCTTCCCCTTGAAAGAATGGCATACACAAACATTTGTAAAATCCCCGAAGTCTGAACCTAACGAAAAATATATATTTAATTGTGTTTGTTTATTATTAAATTTTTGTAAACTTATCTAAAATATATTTAGTTGTATTAGGCTAAATTAAATTGTCATGTTAGTTTTCTAAGGTTCTTTTGGTACAAAATTATTATATAAGAGAAAATTTTAGAAAGAACTTAATTTTAAATGAGTTCTTGCTAATTGACCAGTTTTAAATATACGGCACGAAATATATATATATATATATAAGTAACATAAGGAAGGAGCACTGATGTAGGCCTACTGGCCCAAACTAAGTATAGCTACATTTTAATTATATAATAAGATAACTTTTTGGGGGGTTACCCTGGTGGGTAATTTACACTATGCATGATAACTGTACTTATGTGTACCTGTACCTAAATCAACTTACTTACGAAAACAATAATATCTTGGGATAATATACACATATCACAGACCGAGCCGCGGGGGCGTTGACCCCTGAAACCCTCTCCAGGTATACTCCAGGTATGAATATCAAAATGGTATATAATACCGACAGGTTGGTAAGTAAGACACATAGGCAAAAGTTAAGAACATAAGAAAGAAGGAACACTGCAGCAGGCCTACTGGCCCATGCGAGGCAAGTCCAAGTCTCCCACCGGCTTAAGCCAATGCCCCGACCCAGCCAGGTCAGGTTACATTCACTTAAGGAAGGAGCACGGCATCTGACCTAATAGCACAAACTAGGCAGGTACAACTCACACCCACCCGCACCCACTCATATATTTATCTAACCTATTTTTAAAACTACACAACGTTTTAGCCTCTATAACTGTACTCGGGAGTTTGTTCAACTCATCGACAACTCTATTACCAAACCAATGCTTTCCTATATCCCTTCTGAATCTGAATTTATCCAACTTAAAGCCATTGCTTCGAGTCCTGTCAATACAAGATATTTTTAGCACGCTATTTACATCCCCTTTATTTATTCCTGTTTTCCATTTATATACCTCAATCATATCCCCCCTAATTCTACGCCTTTCTAGAGAGTGCAGATTCAGGGCCCTCAGTCTATCCTCATAGGGAAGATTTCTGATACATGGGATCAACTTAGTCATCCTCCTTTGTACGTTTTCCAGAGCATTTATATCCATTCTGTAATACGGTGACCAAAACTGTGCAGCATAATCTAGATGAGGCCTAACCAAGGATATATAGAGTTGAAGAGTTGCGAACACTTATGCACTGCTGTCTTGGTTTTAGATTACTGCTAACCAGAACTCCTAAATCCTTTTCGCAATCAGTAGTATTAAGATCTACATTATTTAGTTTATATGTGGCATGGTTATTGTCCTGTCCAATATTTAGAACTTTGCATTTATCTATATTAAACTGCATCTGCCACTTCTCCGACCACTGCATCAGTCTATTCAAATCTTCCTGGAGTGCTCTAATGTCCTCATTTGAATGAATTGGACGGCCTATTTTGGTGTCATCGGCAAACTTGCTTATGTCGCTATTTATTCCCTCATCTATGTCGTTTATGTAGATTGTGAACAACAAGGGGCCCAATACTGACCCCTGTGGAACACCACTTGTGACGCTTCTCCACTCTGATTTCTCCCCATTTATGCAAACTCTCTGCTGCCTATTTGTCAACCATGCCTCTATCCAGGAAAAAAATTCTCCTCCTATTCCGTGTGCCTTAATTTTCCTCAATAGTCTCTGATGTGGGACTCTATCAAAAGCCTTACTGAAGTCCATATACACAATATCATATTCATTACCATGATCTACTTCCTCAAATACCTTAGTGAAAAAAAGTTATTAAATTTGTAAGGCAGGAACGCCCTTTTGTAAAACCGTGCTGAGATTCGTTGATTAATTTATGCTTTTCAAGATGGCTGCGAATTGCCTCGGCAATTATTGATTCCATAAATTTTCCCACTATGGAGGTTAGGCTTGGAAAAATAAACACATAAGCAGTATAATGTGATCCTTTATTGACAACGTTTCGCCCACGCAGTGGGCTTTATCGAGTCACAGACAGATCTACCTGGAAAATGAGCAACATAGAGATATATATAGGGTACAGTCAGGTGGAGAATGCTGGGTCAGGTGGAGAAAGCTGCATGTGAGTCTTAAAAGTAGTGTGAAAACATAGTGTGACTTAAAGGACCTGCAGTGTACCATTCTTGAGTTCTAGGTGGGATAGCGTTGAAGAAGTTTCTTGGCAATAGGTTCAGCTATGTTGTAGAAGCCGTTGTTCTGGTTGAAGTTGTTGGACATACAGATGAGTGATGATTCTAGGATTCTTCGGTATTGCGTGTTGTCTTCTGGCGATAAGTCTTGCGTTTCTGTAGTTGATTAAATGGTTGTGTAAATTTCGGTGTTGAACACAGGCATTTCTTGAGTCGTCAGATCTGCCTGCGTACTGGTGTTAGGCTTATTGGTCTATAGTTCGAAGCTA
>WNWK01035069.1:0-20030 GCA_009830355.1 Cherax destructor | reverse complement strand
GGATTGCAGATGAGCAACGAGGCTTTAGAGTGGGTAGGGGATATGTAGATCAAGTGTATACAGTGAAGCATACATGTGAACAGTATTTAGATAAAGGTAGAGAAGTTTTCATTGCATTTATGGATTTAGAAAAGGCATATGATAGAGTGGATAGGGGAGCAATGTGGCAAATGTTGCAAGTGTATGGAATAGGTAGTAAGTTACTGAAGGCTGTAAAGAGTTTTTATGAGGATAGTGAGGCTCAGGTAAGGGTATGTAGGAGAGAGGGAGATTACTTCCCGGTAAAAGTAGGTCTTAGACAGGGATGTGTAATGTCACCATGGTTGTTTAATATATTTATAGATGGGGTTGTAAAAGAAGTAAATGCTAGGGTGTTGGGGAGAGGGTTGGGATTAAATTATGGGGAATTAAATGCAAAATGGGAGTTGGCACAGTTACTTTTTGCTGATGATACTGTGCTAATGGGAGATTCTAAAGAAAAGTTGCAAAGGTTAGTGGACGAGTTTGGGAGAGTGTGTAAAGGTAGAAAGTTGAAAGTGAACATAGAAAAGAGTAAGGTGATGAGTGTATCAAACGATTTAAATAAAGAAAAATTGGATATCACATTGGAGAGAGGGATTATGGAAGAAGTAAATGTTTTCAGATATTTGGGAGTTGACGTGTCAGCGGATGGGTTTATGAAGGATGAGGTTAACCATAGAATTGATGAAGGAAAAAAGGTGAGTGGTGCGTTGAAGTATCTGTGGAGGCAAAGAAGGGAATGTATGAAAGTATAGTGGTACCAACACTCTTATATGGGTGTGAAGCATGGGTTGCAAATGCGGCAGCGAGGAGGAGGCTGGAGGCAGTGGAGATGTCCTGTCTAAGGGCAATGTGTGGTGTAAATATTATGCAGAAAATTCGGAATGTGGAAATTAGGAGAAGGTGTGGAGTTACTAAAAGTATTTGTCAGAGGGCTGAAGAGGGGTTGTTGAGGTGGTTTGGTCATTTAGAGAGAATGGATCAAAGTAGAATGACTTGGAGAGCGTATAAATCTGTAGGAGAAGGAAGGCGGGGTAGGGGTCGTCCTAGAAAAGGTTGGAGGGAGGGGGTAAAGGAGGTTTTGTCGGCGAGGGGCTTGGACTTCCAGCAAGCATGTGTGAGCTTGATAGATTGGAGTGAATGGAGACGAATGGTTTTTGGGACATGACGATCTGTTGGAGTGTGAGCAGGGTAACATTTTGTGAAGGGATTCAGGGAAACCAGTTAATTGATTTAGTTGGACTTGAGTCCTAGAAATGGGAAGTACAATGCCTGCACTTTAAAGGAGGGGTCTGGGATAGGGACAGCTGGAGGGACTATTCTCAGCTGTCGTATCTGAGCGCCTCTGCAAAGACAGTGATTATGTATGAGTGTGGTGAAAGTGTTGAATGATGATGAAAATATTTTCTTTTTGGGGATTTTCTTTCTTTTTGGGTCACCCTGCCTCGGTGGGAGACGGCTGACTTGTTGAAAAAAAAATATATTATTATTATTTCCCTACAATATATTGTAGGAAAATAATAATAATAATAATAATAATATTAATAATAATAATAATAATAAATAATAATAAATAATAATTGCTGTCGAGTGCTCTAAATGTCAGCTACCAAATACTGATGACATTTAAAGTGCTCCAGATCAATTATTATAAATTATTATTATTCTAAAAATAATAAATGCTATTTTTGCATTTGTTCTTATGACAAGAGTGATTTAGGCATGTTTACCCTGATGTAAACATCTTTTATGGTGGTGGTCTGCCTGCTCTCTTACCCCACTCATATAATATGGCATATATTATTCATTTCAACATCTTTATTACAGTTCTAGGGTATTTATCATGTTTCTGATATCAATTTGGAATAAATGTAATAGATAGATAACCTTTATTTAGTACATTCATTACTTACTGCTTCCTTAACCTATTGAACCATGAACAATCATAAAACGCATGAAAACATAGTAAAATATTGTACTATATAGTACTACATACATGTTATACTGTAGTTTAATAACAAATAATGAACAAAGAAAACTCAGTGAGTGAGTGGTTGGCGGGCTGGCTGCCGGGTCGGAAGGAAGGTAGTAGGGACGCTCGGGTGGCAGGAAACCTAAATATGATTTGGTGGGTGGGAATTTGGCGGCTGGGAATTTGTCGGCCGGGAATTTGCGAATGTGTGAAGCCCGCAAAAGTGGAAAACGTGAATGTTGAGGGAGACCTCTACAGTGGTACCTCGAGTTACGATATTTTTTCGTTCAAGAATGCTGTTCAAGTGCCATTACCAAACGAATTTATCCCCATAAGGAATAATGTAAAATAGACTAGTCCTTTTACACCCCCAAAAATATACCTACAAAAGCATTTAAAAAAATAAACTTACATAAAAGGGCGATTTTGGGGACCATCGTAACTCGAGGTACCACTGTATATCGGCAGCACTTCTGCAAGCGGCAGGACTAAGTTGCCGTCAGGTGAGCATCCAGCGCCAACTTCGCAGTCTTATATCTTGGTAAGTACTGGTCAAAATTTGTTTTTTGGTTTTATTACACACAGAAAATTGCCCTCTTTAATTTAAAAAAAAAAACTTTCTTTTTTTCAAAATATTCGGAGCACTGGGCGAGTGAACATAGATCTATGTTTGGACAGTTAATGGGTTAAATGTTCATTTATCCATTTCATTAGTCCTTTATATTTATTTCTCATTGTTTTCTGTATGTAAAACTACAGTAATTCTCTAATGTATTTTTTGTTAATAATTTTGGGTGTCTGGAACGGATTAATTGGATTTACATTATTTCTTATGGGAAACACTGCTTCAGTTTTCGTCGAATTCGGTTTTCGTCAGACTTTCTGGAACGAATTAATGACGAAAACCAAGGTTCCACCATACATACAGTACAGGATAGGTCTCGTGAGACCATAAGATAAATAGAACATGGTAAAAGAATATTTTGACATTTATTTCTTAATTTTTTCAGGTGCTCTCAAGAAGAGAAGGCTCAATCAACCTAATATACAGTATAGCCAGAGCATATACCAAAGCTGCATTAATATTATTAAGATGCAGCCATGTTCAAGTGAAATACAATCTTTATTAAAAAAAATAAACTGAGGTGAAATGCATACCTGTGGTGCTCATTTGTGAAGACATAAAATTTCTTTGAGGATGTTTCCACAAGGTCTCTGAGACGCTTGTAGATAGGTAGTGATCGGTGCTTAACTTCACCAATGACAGTTTGGGGAACTATTACATTGGTAATACTCTCATCACACAAAACGTCAATCTGAAAATTATGCATTACTTTGCATTCAATTTGATTTTAACTTTTTGATAGTGTAAGATCGATTTTAAAGATCAGTAACAGCACACACACTCTGAAAAATAAGATGTACTGTATACCAGAGCCCATACAGTTAAATACCAAGTTTACACCTACATGGGACAAGCTATATACAGAAAAATAATAATAATAATAATAATAATAATAATAATAATAATAATAATACTATAACAATAATTATTACTATAATAATAATAATAATAATAATAATAATAATAATAATTATACAGTGGTACATCGAGTTACGAGCTTAATTCGTTCCAGACGGCTGTTCAAGTGCCGATACCGAAGGAATTTTTTCCCATAAGAAATAATGAAAATTAGATTAATCCATTTCAGACCCCCAAAAATACACTTACAAAAGCACCTACTAAAATACACTTACATAATTGTTCGAGTTGGGAGCTGCTCGTAAGTAGAGGTACTACTGTATTTATAAAAAACTTGAAACTCATAAGGGACAAATTTAGGAAGATATTTGTGAGAAGGAAATTAAAAATTAAGATAGGAAAGAGCAAAATCATGAAGGTAACAAAACAATTAAGTAATGAAAGATTGGATATCAGATTAAAAGGAGGGAGTATGGAGGAAGTGAATGTGTTCAAATATTTGGGAGTGGACTTGTCAGGAGATGGATCTACGAAAAACAAGGTGAACCACAGAATTAATGAGAAGAAAAAGGTGAGTGTTGCTATGAGTTATCATCTTTTTCAACAAACCAGCCATATCCCACTGAGGCAGGGTGGCCCAAGAGAAAAAAACAAAGAATGAGGTATCTATGGAGGCAAAAACAGAAATGCATGTGAGTATAGTGGTACAAACACTCTTATATGGGTGTGAAGCAATGGCTGTGAATGTTGCAGTGAGGAGGAGGAGGAGGAGGAGGAGGAGACTGGAGGCAGTGGAAATATTGTCTCTCAGGGCAATGTGTGGTGAAAATATTATGCAGAGAATTCATAGTTTGGAGATTAGGAGGAAATGTGGGGTTACTTAAAGTATTATCCAGAGGGCTGATCTAACATGATCACAAACGTCTGCTGGATGTCCATGCCCCTTACTTACAAAGCCTCCTTTACCCCCTCCCTCCAACCTTTCCTAGGATGACCCCTGCCCTGCCTTCCCTCCATTTCATATTTATACACCCTCTAAGTCATCCTATTTCTATCTTCTCTAAATGTCCAAACCACCTTAACAACCCATCCTCAGCCCTCTGGATAATACTTTTAGTAACCCCAGTTCAATTGTAAATGTTTGACGAGAAAATTCAGAAGAATAAGAGCTGTGAAAAAACTAAATAAACTTAATGGCAGAGAATAAAATGGCACAATACCGTGACTGGAACAATACACAAATAATTCGCACACTGGAGAATGGTCCAAGTCAGATCGAAACATCGTCGTAAGTTTCATTCTCCTATGCATGGGTTATTTGTGTATTAATGGCAGAAAACATAGAAGTTAGCAGAAAAGCCATAAATAATTATCTTCATGTAAAGTATGAAGCTGAAAATAAATTTAAAATGGAACATGGCAGCCAAGGTAAAGACAGAACCAGAGCTACCTCACAGGCACATCAGAAAAAAATATGATAATTAAAAAATCAAGTGATAACATAGAGGAGAAACACAGGAAATGACAGGAATAGTAGATATGTGATGTGCTTAACACACCACATCACTGTATTTACAAATGAGCATGGGCCAGTACCAGGGATAGAAGAAAGGATAAATCAAGGAGAACCATCATGCACTGAAATAGCTAATGAGGAAATGAGACGACTCAGCAAATTAATCAGGGTCAAACTGAATATTGCACCAAACATTAAAAAAGAGACTAAATACTGTGCCAGTCACTAATGACAGATAAAGTACTACATGACTGGAAGGTAGAAAATATGATATGAATATTTAAGAAAGGTGACAGGCAGGAAGCCCTAAACTACAAACCAGTGCAATGTACAAATTGCTTAACAGATTATAAGGGAGAGATATGATGAATATAATAAAAATATTAAATGCCTTAAAGACCATATATTCCACTATCAATAACCACTTACTACAGTATTTATATAAAAAAAGTATTAGTAGAACAAAAAATCTGAATTTGTGTAACTGACAGAATTGTTCTCGCAAAGTTGTAAATTCATCCAAGATTAAATAGATATTTCACCCGTGTTACATCAGCTTTACCTCGATGTTAACAATATTGTTTGAACATCTAATTCACCATTATGACATCCTGCAGTAATGACCCTTACAGAAAAAAATCCCACAAGAGCCACAAGGAAATTACACTCCCCAAATTATATTATGAGCCTACATATGCTGATATTTTAAATATTCCCTACTACTGGGATAATATACTGTACTGCGCTGGGTGATAACTGGTGCTATATATAAAAACAAAATGTGCAAAGATAATCAGATTTGTCAAAAATTTGGAAACTTGAATATTTCATGAGGGAAGAATAATAAAAATAAAAAACTAGGTACAGTATACACCAATATTTCAAATAAGTGTACATAGTATTTACATATACCTGATGGAGGGCCACATTAGTGTCAATGAGGATGAAGTGAGCCAAGGGGACAAGAGTACTGTTGCTACTGGTAACCATCTCCAAGACAGGCTGCTCTGCCTTGCAGATGCCACACCCCGCTAATCCACACCAAACATCATCACGGAGGTAATGCTCTCGAACAATCTAAAATAATATTAGTCATTAAAATTTAATCTAAGAACAACTTATTTATATGTTTACCATATTTTCAAATAAAACAGCAAAATAATTTAAATGACTTCATTTTATGGCCATTAGTTAACTCTATGACCAGTACACTTTAAATAATTGAAATAATATTATACAGTATTTGAGACAAGAAGTGATAAACCTCAAAAGAGTAATATTTGAGTAAGAAGAGTGACTTAAACAGTAAAAATATGAAAGTGGGGAAAAGCAGCAGAATTAAATATGAAGGGTGAGCTAACTAGATACAGTAACTTACATGTTTCTAATGGGAAGAATATAATAGTACACAACATTTTTATTATGGCTATATAATTTTATCTAAAGTGAGGATTGTAATATCAGAGTAACTACAGTGGACCCCGCCTAACGAGCAAAATTCATTCCAGAAGCCTGCTCAAGTGCCATTACCGAACGAATTTACTTCCTTAAGAAATAATGTCACGTAGGTTAGTCTATTTCAGACCCCCAAAAATACACTTCCACAAGCACTTACAATATTATACTTACATAATTGTACGATTTCCGGGGTGCTCGTTAGGCGGGGGTCCACTGTATTTCCAAAATGAAGTGGAAGCAATATCTTACATTACTGCCAAGGCTGTTAGTGGAGCTCATGACATCATAAATCTTAATTTAACATAGTAGCAGTTATTAACTTATCTTGGATATTTGACTATCTATTTTACTGTCATAAATATATTTAAATTAACTTAAATAAGGTTAGTTTATATAATTCATCAATTTTAAATTAAACTAAACCAATAATGTATAGATACTATATTGTATATAAATAATATTATGTGTAGTACTGTGCATCATTATCATTATTCATGGGGAAGTGCTAAACCCTTAGGGGATCATACAACATCCTAAAGTAGCAAAGACTAGAACCCAGTGTAACAGAATACTGTACAATCCTTGGCAAGAGTGGTACATCATTAGTGTGCTCCAGAAGGGTGGTAAGAGTGGTAAGTCTACAATACTGTCTGGTTACTTCACATTCTATTTTTTGGGAATCTGCACATTTCCCATGCCCCTCCCCCTTAAAAAAACTGTTAGTAAATTATATTAATGGGAAGTGTTTAACCTGCAGGGGTATCAGATACAGTGCCTGGAGAGTAAGAAGTAATCAATTTTGATCTGAGGATAGGTAGGGGCAGGTTATCTCTAGTTCCTTGACACAAGAGCCCTTCACCAGCATCAAGTCACCCTTCTGAAGGGAGTACAAAATTTACCTTCATGATGTTTCCTTTCTTGGTTTTCCTGTAGAATATCTTCATTCTTCTCTCCAAAATACCCATCTTGTTCTTCACAATATGTCTTGTGTATCTGAAGACCGATAAATGCTATTTAGCTAAATATGCATGTACAGTATTTACAGAATGTATTATGATTTCTCCATCTTTTTTTTGCATTAAGCACATGAGGATTATAAACATACAGTACTAATAAATTACTAATATTTAACCTAGGATAACACAATAAAGTAAAACAGTATGAATTATTTACAATAAAGAATAAAATTGACAACTAACACAATACCATGGATGGAACAATTCACAACTAGGTGTCCCATAGCCTGGTCATAAGTGTCCTGTAGCCTGGTCATAAGTGTCCTGTGGCCTGGTCATAAGTGTCCTGTAGCCTGGTCATAAGTGTCCTGTGGCCTGGTAGGCAATGCTCTCACCTCACACAGTGTGTCAGAGGTTTGATTCTAGCAAGGATAGAAACATGGGGCGTGTTTCCTTACACCTGTTGTCCCCGTTCACTTAGCAAGCAAATAGGTATCTGGGTGTTAAATCAATTGGTGTGGGTCACATCCTGGGGAACAAGATTTAAGGACCCCAATTAAAATAAGACAGACAGTCCTTGATGATGCACTGACTTTCTTGGGTTATCCTGGGTGGCTAACCCTCTGAAATTAAAAATCTGAACAAAATCTTATCTTGTCTAACTTAAAATATCATGTGTGAAACAATTCACAACTAATCCAGGATGAACCAAAGCATCTAAAATTTCTTCTCAAAATTGTGGGTTAGTTCCCTTCAATAAGATGCTTTTGAAAGAAGGAACTTGTGATTCAAGTGGCAGAGCCTTCGGCTCACAACTAAAGGAACAGGGTTTGATCCTGGCACAAGTGGAAACACTGGGTTGAGAGAGTATGTTTCCTGACACCTGTTGTCCCTGTTCACCTAGCACTAAGTAGGTACTGTGTAGACATGAATGGTATAAAATACAGACACAAATGCAGCATAATGCCTCCTTTATTGAGATTCCCCACACAGTGGGCTTTATCAAGTCACAAACAGATCTACCTGGGGGGGGGGGAGAGTACGTGGGCGAAACGTTGTCAATAAAGGATAGATTTATATCGTATTTGTCAGCTTTTCCAAGTACCTGAGTATTAGTCAACTGCTTTGGGTCGCATCCTGGGACAGATACCATTAACACACTGACCTTATTGGATTTTCCTGGGTGGCTAACCCTCCGGATTAAAAATCCAAAACAAAATTGTATCCTAACCTGGAGAAAAGGATAAAATTACTACAGTAGATACAGTAAAAATGACGATGGTTATCCCTGGTTAAATGCTACAAAATATACCATATACGAATGTAGATAAATGGTTCAGAGAACCGACAAGCTGATAAATTAGACACACATGCAACACTTGGGTATCTTTATTGAGGAAACGTTTCGCCACACAGTGGCTTCATCAGTCCATACAAAGAAGAATTGTGAAGAACAGGAGTAGTTTGAGGTAATCAGTCCCTCAACCTTGAGTCGATGTTGTCAGTCCATCAATCTTGAAATGAATACAGCATATGTGCGAAGTAGCTTATATACCGTAGGCAGGAGAGGTGCAGCAGTCGTAGTGGTGTCACATTTGACACCACCTACCTACATATGCTGTATTCATTTCAAGATTGATGAACTGACAACATCGACTCAAGGTTGAGGGACTGATTACCTCAAACTCCTCCTGTTCTTCACGATTCTTCTTTGTATGGACTGGTGAAGCCACTGTGTGGCGAAACGTTTCCTCAATAAAGATACCACAGTGTTGCATATGTGTCTAATTTATCAACTATATACGAATGGCGTAAAAATATAAACATATATATGTGCGTGACCCTAATACAAACTACGACTAAAATCACCCTTTTTTTGTTCTTTACGTGTATTGAACTTTAAGTTTTTCTTGACAATACTCGAGGTGCACGTGTTGTTGTTGTTGTTGTTAGGGTCGTTAAGGGCCACCAAAGCCGAAGCCTTGCGAAAACTATTTGACAAAATGCCATGATTTTTTCACACATATATGCGCTACCGTCCACAGGGTGGACATGGGGTGCACAATAAACTAGCCACTTTGGTGGCAAAATCTAAGTTAAATCTAATTATTATCGGGATAGCATTGTTTTAGAACGAGACAACGAAACATTTGCATTATACTTTACTGTTTTTGTGCTATTTATTTATTTTTTCTAAAAAAATCCCCCAAAAATCGGACTTCAACATTTTTTATTATGCAATCTATTGACATCTCGCTGGAAAGCTTGTTGTAATGTTCCTATTTTGACCTTTATCTTTCATCTGATGTCAACTAGAACTAACTAAGTAAGTTTATTCAGGTATACACAAATACAGTTACATAGATTATCATACATAGCAGCATATGTGTAGAAAACCAATTTTTTTAAATGATTTTTGTATTATTATTTTTTTTTTTTTATTAACACATCGGCCGATTCCCACCAAGGCAGGGTGGCCCGAAAAAGAAAAACTTTCATCATCATTCACTCCATCACTGTCTTGCCAGAAGGGTGCTTTACACTACAGTTATAAAACTGCAACATTAACACCCTCCTTCAGAGTGCCGGCACTGTACTTCCCATCTCCAGAACTCAAGTCCGGCCTGCCGGTTTCCCTGAATCCCTTCATAAATGTTACTTTGTTCACACTCCAACAGCACGTCAAGTATTAAAACCATATGCCTCCATTCACTCCTATCAAATACGCTCACACATGCTTGCTGGAAGTCCAAGCCCCTCGCACACAAAACTTCCTTTACCCCTCCCCCCAACCTTTCCTAGGCCGACCCCTACCCCGCCTTCCCTCCAATACAGATTTATACACTCGAAGTCACTCTGTCTCGTTCCATTCTCTCTACATGTCCAAACCATCTCAACAACCCTCCTCAGCTCTCTGGACAATCGTTTTAGTAATCCCGCACCTCCTCCTAATTTCCAAACTCCGAATTCTCTGCATTATATTCACACCACACATTGACCTCAGACATGACATCTCCACTGCCTCCAGCCTTCTCCTCGTTGCAACATTCATCACCCATGCTTCACACCCATATAAGAGCGTTGGTATAACTATACTCTCATACATTCCTCTTTACTTCCATGGACAAGGTTCTTTGTCTCCACAGACTCCGAAGTGCTCCACTCACCCTTTTCCCTCATCAATTCTATGATTCACCTCATCCTTCATAGACCCATCCGCCGACATGTCCACTCCCAAATATCTGAATACATTCACCTCCTCCATACTCTCTCCCTCCAATCTGATATCCAATCTTTCGTCACCTATTCTTTTTGTTATCCTCATCACCTTACTCTTTCCTATATTCACTTTCAATTTTCTTCTTTACACACCCTACCAAATTCATCCACCAACCTCTGCAGCCTCTTCAGAATCTCCCAAAAGCACAGTGTCATCAGCAAAAGCAACTGTGACAACTCCCACTTTGTATTTGCTTCTTTATCTTTTAGCCCAACACCTCTTGCCAAGACCCTCGCATTCACTCTCTTACAACCCCATCTATAAATATATTGAACAACCACGGTGACATCACACATCCTTGTCTAAGGCCCACTTTTACTGGGAAATAGTCCCCTTCCCTCCTACACACTCTAACCTGAGCCTCACTATCCTCATAAAAACTCTTCACTGCTTTCAGTAACCTTCCTCCTATTCCATACACCTGCAACATCTGCCACATTGCCCCCTATCTACCCTATCATACGCCTTTTCCAAATCCATAAATGCCACAAAAACATCTTTACCCTTATCCAAATACTGTTCACCTATATGTTTCACTGTAAACACTTGGTCTACACACCCCCTACCTTTCCTAAAGCCCCCTTGTTCATCTGCTATCCTGCTTTCTGTTTTACTCTTAATTCTTTCAATAATAACTCTACCATACACTTTACCAGGTACACTCAACAGACTTATTCCCCTATAATTTTTGCACTCTCTTTTGTCCCCTTTGCCTTTATACAAAGGAACAATACACGCTCTCTGCCAATCCCTAGGTACCTTACCCTCTTCCATACATTTATTAAATAATAGCACCTATAAAATAGTGCCTTATTATTTTTTTTCTGTCTCATAAACACGCTGGATAACAGGTATATCTAGCTACTTCTACTTACAAGTAGGTTACATTACACAGGCATGCACATGCATATATATATACATACACACATCTATGTTTTTCTTCTTTTTCTTAATAGCTCTTGTTCTTCTTTATTTCCTCTATTGTCCATGGGGAAGTGGAAAAGAATTCTTCCTCCGTAAGACATGCGTGTCGTATAAGGCGACTAAAATGCCGGGAGCAATGGGCTAGTAACCCCCTTCTCCTGTACACATTTACTAAAAAAAACGAATAAGAAAAGCTTTATAAAACTGGGATATTTGAATGTGCGTGGATGTAGTGCGGATGATAAGAAAGAGATGATTGCTGATGTTATGAATGAAAAGAAGTTGGATGTCCTGGCCCTAAGCGAAACAAAGCTGAAGGGGGTAGGCGAGTTTCAGTGGGGAGAAATAAATGAGATTAAGTCAGGAGTATCTGAGAGAGTTAGAGCTAAGGAAGGGGTAGCAATAATGTTGAAGGACCAGTTATGGAAGGAGAAGAGGGAATATAACTGTGTAAATTCAAGGATTACCAACAAACCCCGGGCTGTCTTCGAGCAGGCACTGGACAGGCACCTAAAGTCGGTACCTGACCAGCCAGGTTGTGGTTTGTACGTTGGACTGCGTGCGGCCAGCAGTAACAGCGTGGTTGATCAGGCTCTGATCCAACATGAGGCCTGGTCACAGACCGGGCCGCAGGGACGTTGACCCCTGGAACTCTCCAGGTATACTCCAGGTATAAATGGAGTAAAATCTGATTGGTAGGAACAAGAAAAGCCACTAGTATGCAGGAAGATTCTTGGGGACGTCACTGTTGATCTTGGTAAGGTGTGGCTGTCTGATTCTGTCCTGAACATCAATAGGCAAATTCCTTCTATTTATTTCTTGAGATAGCAGTTCCTCCTCGGCTCATATTAGTTAACACCAGGAAAATTTGTTTCGCTCCCTCTCGACCATGAATGTGTGTACGGTAAATTTTGGAAACCGGTCATTATCTCAGATGAAGCATTGGTGTCTCACTCTGACAGTCTTGGCAGAATTGGTCTGCCTGAGCAGACTGGTAACTCATGATCAATTTTCTGTTTATCCAAAATCTGTGCAACATAAAATTAAATTGTTTTTATTATTATTATTCTATTTTCCTTCCTTCCCGGACACTTACAGTCAGGTGAGGAGAAGCAGGAGGAGGCGGGGTCATAGTGGTACCATCCACTAGTCGAAGAAGGTCTTCGTCCAAAGGTTGGACAAGTGTTGAAGAATTCGTTTGTCAAGATCTCAAGATGTTGCTGTGTCAGACAGGATGTAGATGAATGGTTCAAAGAACCGACAAGTTATAAATTAGACACATATGACTTGGGTATCTTTATTAGGAATGTTGCCACACAGTGGCTTCATCAGTCCAATACAAAGCAGAAAGGTGTAAGGAGAGGAGGAGTTTGGAATGATGAAGCCACTGTGTGGCGAAACATTTCCTTAATAAAGATACCCAAGTGTTGCATATGAGTCTAATTTATTACAAAGCAGAGAGGGGTAAGGAGAGGAAGAGTTTGAGGTAATCAGTCCCTCAGCCCAAAATCGATGTGTTCAGTCCATCAGTATTGTAGAAAATACAGCATATGGTCGGAGAAGTGGCTTATATACTGTAGCCAGGTGAGTGGAAGCAGGAGGTGGGAATCACAGTGGAATCATCCAGTAGTGTAAGTAGGTCTTCGTCCAAAGGTTGGACAAGTATTGAAGAATTCCTTGTATCAAGTTCCCATGATGTGCTGTCATCATGTATGATGATATAGTGTGAGCCGTGATCACCCTTCAGTACCACAACAACAACTGTAGCTATGTAAAGTCTCTCTTAATGGCTCAGTTATCTCTTCCATTTATTCATTTAGGATAAAGTGTCATTTTACGCTGATATGACCCTTCACAGGAGGTTCCTTGATGCTGGTGAGGGGCTCTTGATCTAGGGAATTGGATTTGTGCTCCAGTTCCCTGAATACCTTCCATCCCCACACACAGGCGCTGTATAATCCTACGGGTTTAGCGCTCCTCCATGATTATAATAATTATATAATACGCTGATATGGTGAAACATGTTACAGTCTTTCTGATACGAATATACACTTTACTAAGACTTCGCCAGACCAGGCTGGTCCAGGACCTGACTGTGAGAGTAACAACTTTGCCAACTGGTCGTAATGACGTCGATGCTAGTAAAGAGCTTTTGATCCAAGGAACTTTTTTTTTTTCCTTGGATCGAATCTGAATGCTTCCCAGTTCCTAAGCGCCATATACCCCTTATGGGTTTCACGCTTCCCAGATTAAAAGAAGTTCAAACTGGTCAAAGGTATATCAGAGATATAGGGAGTAGACGGGATTCTTGATGTTAGTAAAGGGGTTTTGATCCAAGGAACTGGGGATATTCCCTTCCTTATAAAACCTAATTACTTCCATTTCGCAGGTACTCTTATGACCATGGTCTTTTATTCTTTTTCAACTCAAATTTAATTGATTCTAACCTTCCTGACCCTTGTGTGTGTAAATTCTTGCCTTACATTATTATCACAAATTAGTTACAGAAGTGGTTATCAAGCTGGCAGTTGTATAGCAACAGTTTCCTAAAGACTATTGACACAGCAGTGGAGTTAAGACCAGTTTACAGGGTTGCTTAGGCTAGGCTGGTTACAGATATAAATGAAAATGAAAATACATGAACTCGACATCTCTGACAAAACAGCTCAGCATCTGTTTATGTTTGGGCAACCAACTGCCAGTCCATTATCCTCAGCCATTAGTTATACACATTTATACAAGCATGAACACTAGCTGTTGGCTCATTACCAAAAACAACTGGTTCAAACCCTGAACTTTTTAAAGTTCAATTCCTGAGAGTTAGTGGGCTGTTATGTGTGGCATCCTGGGAAAAGACTTAATAAGGATCCCTTTGGAAATAAGGCACACTACTTACCTTTGTTGAGTTATCTTGGGTTATTAATCCAAATAAAATACGTATTCTCTTCATGAACTACTGTAAACAAAATAAAAGAAATTACACATTTATATGCTTTAATGTTTTGCCTATGTCAATCTCCTACACCTTTCCTATCATTTCAGAAATGTACCCTTGTTTGATCTATCACCCACAGGATGGGTATGGGGTTCATAATGAATCTCTTAAACTAAAACAGCATGCTGTTTTAGTGTGCTGGTGAAGTGCTCTCCAGCCAAAGAATTGGAGCTACCATTTTTCTTGAATCAAACCTGAATCTTCCAGGTAGACTGTACAAATGACAATGCTGGGGACTTAGTCCATGGACTAAAGAGTCATCCAAGCATAATCCAAGAAATCTATAAGTTTAAGCACTTTTACTCTAATTGAATACTTTTTAATCATACATTATTTAGTTTTGACGTATGAAATCGTAATAATGTGATTTCAAACAAATTGCAGAACAGGTGATTTATTTGTTTGCAGTAGTTTTTATGAGTTCATGAGTCGTGATGACAGCTTCAAAGGGGCTTCAGCTAAAGCATACCACAGCCATGGTGGTACGTATTCACCTGTAAAAACCTGCATTTGCAGTTACAGTGGCGCCCATGCTAACTTGGCTGGATCTTTAGGTGTGCATGGACTAGAGCTTACCACACTGTAAGTTTTATGACTCGCTCACTATGGGTTCAAGCCCCTCCTATCCTGTAACTTAAATTGTGTAATGTTATTGATAATGTAGAAAAATAAAATAACTACATACTGTATACTGTTTCTTTATAGGAGTTTCAACTTCCTCAAACATAAAAGTCCTATTCTCCTGGGTGGTATCATTGCCATGCTGTCATTAGGATATGCCTACAGGTCAGTGACTTAATACCTCTGTACTATTATCGCTTGAACTTTTTTTTATCATCATGTATACAAAGTATATACATAAATGTTTGTTAGATACTAAGATGCAGGATTTTTTTCATAATTTTTAACATTTTTAGCAAACTTACTGTACAGTGGACCCCCGAGTTTCGTAAGGTTCTTACTTCGTAAACATCGTGTTTCGTAAGCTTTTTACGATTTCGAGAATCGTAAAACTGCTCGTGTTTCGTAACGTATTAGACCTGTCCGCCTGCTCTGCGCCTGCGCGGGACGCAGGATGCCGCCAGTGAAGCGTTGTTTACCATTGAGAGAACATTACCTAGCGCGCTCTTTCAAACATTCACAATACATTTGGTGTCTTTTTTGGTGGTTTAGTGATTGTCACTGTGAAATAAGTCACCATGGGTCCAAAGAAGCTTCCTAGTGGCACCCATGTGGTAGCATTCATGCAGGGAGTGTAGCATTCATGCAGGGAGTTTAGCATTCATGCAGGGAGTTTAGCATTCATGCAGGGAGTGTAGCATTCATGCAGGGAGTGTAGCATTCATGCAGGGAGTGTAGCATTCATGCAGGGAGTGTAGCATTCATGCAGGGAGTTTAGCAGGCATGCAGGGAGTGTAGCATTCATGCAGGGAGTTTAGCATTCATGCAGGGAGTTTAGCATTCATGCAGGGAGTGTAGCATTCATGCAGGAGTTTAGCATTCATGCAGGGATTGTAGCATTCATGCAGGAGTTAGCATTCATGCAGGGAGTGTAGCATTCATGCAGGGAGTGTAGCATTCATGCAGGGAGTGTAGCATTCATGCAGGGAGTGTAGCAGGCATGCAGGGAGTTTAGAGGCATGCAGGGAGTGTAGCATTCATGCAGAGGAGTTTAGCATTCATGCAGGAGTGTAGCAGGTATGCAGGGAGTAGTAGCAGCATTCATGCAGGGAGTTTAGCATTCATGCAGGGAGTTTAGCATTCATGCAGGGAGTTTAGCATTCATGCAGGGAGTGTAGCAGGCATGCAGGGAGTTTAGCAGGCATGCAGGGAGTGTAGCATTCATGCAGGGAGTTTAGCATTCATGCAGGGAGGTAGCAGGTTGCAGGGAGTGTAGCATTCATGCAGGAAGTAGTAGCATTCATGCAGGGAGTGTAGCAGGCATGCAGGGAGTTTAGCAGGCATGCAGGGAGTGTAGCATTCATGCAGGGGAGTTTAGCATTCATGCAGGGAGTTTGTAGCATTCATGCAGGGAGTGTAGCAGGTATGCAGGGAGTGTAGCAGGTATGCAGGGAGTGTAGCAGGCATGCAGGGAGTGTAGCAGGCATGCAGGGAGTTTAGCAGGCATGCAGGGAGTGTAGCAGGCATGCAGGGAGTGGAGATTCCCCTTCATAGAGGCTGAAGAATTCCTCCCCCAACAAGTGTTTAATTGTGATGAAACAGGCCTGTTTTGGAAGAAAATGTCCAAGAGGACCTTCATTACTCATTACTCTATCTTCCAGATGCCTGCAACTCTTCAATAAAGGTAAGTACATAAATGTATATATATACAGTGGTACCTCGACTTACGATTTTTCATTCCAGAATACTTTGTTCAAGTTTACAAACAATTTATCCTTAAGGAATGATATAAAATAGACTAGCCCTTTTTAATCAAATTCTTAAAAAAAGCGTTTAAAATAAACTTACATAACAGGGTGATTTGGGGACAATCGTAAGTCGAGGTACCACTGTATATTGTTTTTAATTATTTTATATGTGAATATTTTTTTGTGGAACGGATTAATTGTATTTACATTATTTCTTATGGGAAATAATGGTTCGAATTTCGTAAACTTCGTGTTAAGTACTAGCTCCTGGAACGGATTAATTACGATACTCGGGGGTCCACTGTATTTTGTTCTTTTCACCTATCAGAGCTAAAATACATTATGAGCTATATTCTGGTTAATTAGAGAGGAATAGGTCTAAGTATTTAATTAAATGTTACTGTTTTATAATGGTGATTGAACTACAGTTAATGAAAACGGATATGACACAAGTAACAGATATGAAACTGTAATGTATTCCTGGAGATTGTTTCGGGGGTTAACTTTCCCATGGCCCAGTCCATGACCAGGCTTCACTGTGGATCAGGGCCTGATCAACCAGGCTGTTACTGATGGCTGGACACAAACTGACGTGCGAACCATAGCCCAGTTGGTCAGGAACTGACTACAGATGCGTATTCAGCTCCCTCTTGAAGACAGCTAGGAGGCAGTTGAACAGTCTTGGACCCTTGACACTTGACAATTTTATTTCTTTGTTCGTGTACATAGGTTTACATTACAATCATAAATTGAGGTGCAAGGAGAGCCTCTGGCATGCCTTGGCATTAAGGGCAGCTTAATCTAATGGCTTATAGACTATGAACATAATATTGGAGTAATTGAGTGAGTTTGTATTGGTAGATCATTCAAATTATGATATGATGATAATTCATTGTTCATTACAAAATGATGATAGACATTGTAACTAGTGTTTAGTAGGATGGAACATAATAATAAAAATTAAATTATCTTAATGAAAATAACATTGAGCATTTTGAGAGTAATTTACAGTTTGAGTATTTAGTTTAGGGTGATTAGGTGGTAACATAATTGTAAAAATTTAAATTGGTTATAGGAAAATATCTTTGAGCATTTTTGAAAGCAATTTACAGTATGAGTATTTAGTTTAGGGTGAGTAGGTGGTTTTTGAGAAGAGTCTTAAATTTATTTTTCAGACAAGGTTATTTTAGCATTTCCTGGTAATGAGTTCCAGATTCTGGGGCCCTTTATGTGCATAGAATTCTTACATAGGTTGCTGTGGACACAGGGTACATCAAAAGTGATCTGTATCTTGTGTTATGGTCATGGGTCCTATTAAAGTTGGTGAGGAGAATTTTGAGCGGAGGGTGTATATTAGAATGTAGAGTTCTATGTATGTAGTAGGCACTAGAATAAGTGTGAATGTTCTTTATAGTGAGTAGTTTTAGGCTTTTGAATATTGGTGGAGTATGCTGTCTAGAGTGGGAATTTGTTATCATTCTGACTGCAGCCTTTTGCTGGGTTATGAGTGATCTAAGGTGATTTAATGTTGTTGATCCCCATGCACAGATTCCATACGTGAGATATGGGTAAATGAGCGAGTGATATAGTGCAAGAAGAGCTGATTGAGGCACATAGTAGCGTATCTTAGATAATATGTCTACTGTCTTAGAGATTTTCTTGGAAATTTGTTGTATGTGTGTTTGGAATTTAAGGCTACTGTCAATGTGGATTCCTAGGAATTTTCCTCTTTGAGTCTTGTGATGGGTGAACCGTTGAGTGTTATGTTAAGTGGAACATTTGTAACTCTGTTTCCAAACTTAAAAGTAGGTCTTGTCAGTAAGTGACGAGTTTCGAAAACTTCACTCTGAAGTCTGTCAGTGCCATTACCGGAATTTACTCCTAGAAATTCACGTGGTTAGTCTATTTCAGACCCAAATACACTTCCAAGAACACAAAATTATTTACATAATTGACGTTTCCGGTATTACCGAGTCCACTGTATTTAGAGTAAGTTTATTAGTCGCATCCATCGATATTTTCTGTAATTCAGCATTAACAGTATTGGCCAGTATGACTGGATTTGGGTGAGAGAAGACATATGTTGTGTCATCTGCAAATAATATGGGTTTGAATAGTTGTGATGCATTAGGTAGGTCATTGATGTAAATGTGGAATAAGAGTGGACCCAGTACACTTCCTTGAGGGACTCTGACTGTAATTTGCTGTGTGGAAGAGTTCGCTCCATTTGTGTACACGTATTGGCTTCTGTTACTGAGGTATGACTATATGTAGTTGAGCGAGTGCCCTCTTATACCATAGTGTGCTAGTTTTGTAAGCAGTAAATCATGATCGACTGTATCAAAAGCTTTGCATAGATCAATGAAGATTCCCAGTGGAACTTCTTTCTTCTCAAGTGTGGTATATATTAACTCTAGCATGTGTATAATGGCATCATTTGTGCTTTTGTTGGTCCTGAATCCAAACTGACTGGGGTTGAGTATGTTGTGTGAGATGAGGTAGGAATAGATCTGTCTATGAATTAATTTTTCAAAGATTTTAGAGAGCAGTGGTAAATTAGATATTGGTCTATAATTATTCGTCTGTTTGATCACCTCCTTTATGGATCGGGGTGACCCTTGCTATTTTGAGAATTGATGGGAATGTGGAGGTTTCAATGGATTTATTGAATAGTGTTGCAATAATTGGTAACAGTACCTGTGAAGCTTTTTTGTACATAAAAGGTGGTAAGCTATTTATGTCTTCTGCCTTGTTTTTAAGGGTCTCTTAGCATACTCATCGCACCCCTGCTTTTCATTGGTGGGATGTTGCACCGCCTGCTGAGTATTTTGCTTTCATAGGGAGTGATTTCCATGTGCAGATTTGTATTACAGTACTGTACAGTAAACCCTTTTATCATGGGACCTCACATAGTGCAATTCTATTGCAGCGTAATTAAAAAAGTGCATAACCCCAGCCCAAGTGAAACATTGGGCATGTTTCCTTACACTTGCTGTCCCTGTTTACCTAGCAGTAAGTAAGTACGTACCTGGGTGTTAACTGACTGGTGTGGCTCG
>WNWK01035068.1:0-20031 GCA_009830355.1 Cherax destructor | reverse complement strand
ACGTCACCAACACGGGCCCGAAGACGATCTATATGGCCCCCAACAGTGAAAGAGTTAATTACAAAGAAACCCACTAGCATGCCAGGCATTTTGGGCAAACTAATCAAATAGGAGAGAATTTTGTAATACTATGGATTTTGTAGTCATAGGTTACTTTTAAAGGAAAAATTTAGGAAATTGGTATAGCAGACTGTATAAAACACCAACATTACTATCATGTAGTTTTAAAAGTTTAAAAGACCGAAATGTGCTCAAAAAAAAGCCATCAGCATTATAATAGATATTCAATAATAATAATAATGTTTATTAAGACATGATAAAGTTGTACAAGGAGTTATATATAGGGTGTAATCCCGCCCTTTATGCAGAGCATTATGGGCAAACTTAAAATTAACTTACAATTAATTATGCTCTTGTATTCACTGCCATTAGTTTGTTATGTTAAGTTTTGTGAAATGCTCTGCATATTAAGGGACTTTCTGCATGTACACCTAAATGTCATTCACTTTATACAAACATTGTATTATGATGAAATAAAATTTTAACTTAATTTGGTGTCTTTTTTTTGGCTTAAAAAATTTGATTACATGGGATACATATTTTGTATATAACAAAGAAATGAATTTTGTTTTATTTGTTTGGAAGAGGATCCCAAAAGGGGGATCAAAATATACAAACAATTAATATTCTGAGTGTCTGTTACCATGTGAGCAATGACAAGTGTTCATTATACTTTAGTTATCCACGTGACTAAAGCAAAACATGATCACATTCATTATACCATGGACTAAAGCAAAAATTATCACATTAGAAGGCAATTTATTTATCCTGAATGGTTATGAATTTTCCATTGAAAATACCACAACTTTGAAAAAAAAAGAAATAAAGACTCACTTGCCCCGCACCCCTTTTAAGGGGGAAATAACGAGGAACCCCCGACACTTAGCTGCACCTTGTGATGTTCAACAAAGTTTTCCCAGCCCGTTATACTGCCCCATTGTTCCTCACACTGACAATTCAACTACAAACTAATGTTAATTATTTACAAATGGGATCTTTTCTAGGCACTAACTAATTCAGGCAAACGGATGTCAACACTTTCCCCATGCCAGCCCCTCGGGGTATTCCGTTAACCTGTGGATAATATATTCTAATAGATGTATATATCATTTATATAGATGTTATTATTATTATTATTATTATTATTATTATTACAGTAACTCCTAATTTTACAAACATGTTGAGAACCGTATTGTTTATATCATTATTATACCAACCCCGGTCCCAATGTGTCTATAAGTCGGATTTACTGTATACCAGAGAAGGTTCCGGGATCAGTATTATTATTATTATTACAGTATTATTATTATTATTACAGTAGAGGCATACCTCACTAATACGGCAGGTTAGGTTCCAGACTGTCCCCTAAAGCAAAAAATCGCTTTTTGAGCAAATCACAGCCTTTTTTCACTTGCCAATGCATATAAAAGCCAAAAAAATGTTTATACCCTTTATTAAATGCACCAGAAAACTAGGCCTAAAAAAAAAAAAAAAAAAAAAGGGGAAAAAATATTAAATAAAAAAAAAATTTAAAATTGCCCATGGACTGAACTTTCTCCAGGCTGAGGACTGACCACCTCAAAACTTTTTTCAAAGGTTGCTGGACCCGATTAAACCCTCTTTACTACTACATTTTACTGCCTCTGTACACGACTCGAGGCTAAATTTACTGCACAAAAAACCCAAGACTCCCATAACCATCCCATTTACCGGATGCCTCATACAAACATCCCAAATTTTAGGATAACTAAAACGCAAATAAAAACAACCAATTGAAAAAAACACCACCTTATCTTAGCTGAGACTTCCCAAAATCAACCTTGGCCTACCAGATGACCAGCCAGTAACCGATTTATCAACAATATGAACAAAACACTTTCATACCAACAATAACCAAACCAACTGGCCTTTACATGAAAGAAACCTACACCCACCATATATGGACCAATATCCTAGCCCCCTTAAACGGAAAAGGGAAACACCACAGACCACTACCCCACCTTCCTCTTAACAAACATTAGTAAACCGCCCTAGAATACACCAAAGTTTCATTCACTCCATGACCAAGCTTCAATAAATAACTTCACAACAGAGCTTAGACACAGGACTGGGCTATAGAATTCCCAAATCCCAAAGGGGTACGATGAGTGGACAGACACCTTCTTAATAAACTACATAGACTATACAACAAACATTGTCCTATAAAAATGAAACAGATTACTTAATAAACGGTTAGGCTGCCCATGGCTAACTAACAACTTACTAAAATTCATTAACAAAAAAACATCAATATGAGAAGCAATATAGACAGGGACTCATACATAAGGAGTTTGTTAAACACTATTCATCAGTTCTCACCAAACTAATAAAAAGCCAAACAATTATACTACTCCAGCAGATTCACTGAAACAAGAGGAGATATAAAAGACCTGAAAACACTCTCACAGATTATGGGCACCACAAACTGAAAAAAATAGGGATATTGTCCTAACTAAACCAAACGAAACACCACTACAGCCTATTGATACAGTAAACAAGATAAATGACTTTTCCAACTATAGGATCAAATCTTGCCAGTAAAATTACAGATACCAATGCCCGAGAAGTGATTACCTAGATGGGAATTTCCCATCCTCCTTATATCTTGCACCTACAGAACCCACTGAAGTCTCCATGATAATCAAGTCACTTAAAAATAAATCAGGACATCTGTCTCAAGTTCCACCCTTTAATATACAGACGAGCTGTTCATGTCCTTTCATATCCTATTTTTTACTTTTTAACAAATCATTAGAAACTAGCACCTTCCCAACACTACTAAAACAGCAAGGGTTACACCAATACACAAAGGTGGTGACCCTACAGACGTAAATAACTATAGGCCTATATCAAATCTACCATTGCTATCCAAAATATTCGAGAAACTTGTGCACAAGAGATTATACTGTTTATAACAACACAAAGCATACTCAACCCCTGCCAATTTGGCTTCAGGAAAATAAAAGCACTAACGATGCAATAGTAAAATGATAGACCTGCTTTACACAGCACTTGAAAATAAGGAATATCCACTGGGACTTTTTATTGACTTAAGGAAAGCTTTTTGACACAGTAAACCATGGCATCCTACTCCACAAACTTGACCACTATGGAATAAGAGGTCATGCACTAGCATACCTCAAACCCCTACTCACTAATAGGTCCCCAGTATGTCACTATTAAAGACACATCCTCCACGACACTACCACTAGACACCGGGCGTACCGCAGGGAAGTGTCCTTGGTCCCCTGCTCTTCCTCTTATACATCAATGATCTTCCCAATGTATCACAACACCTGAAACCAATACTCTTTGCTGACGACACAACTTATGTCATCTCCCACACAAACCTTGCCACGCTTAATACCATTGTTAACGCATTTAATTAATAAAAATATCAACATGGATGACAGCCAAAAACTTACACTAACACTGATAAGACCTTCTATATTATGTTTGGCAACAGAACAGATGATCCACAATTAAACATTAAGATCAACTCTACACCTATTGCTAGACATAACGAGGGCAAGTTCCTGGGCCTTCACCTTGACAGCAGCCTGAAATTCAGCACCCATATCCAACACATAACAAAGAAAGTGTCCAAAACTGTGGGGATCCTCTCTAAGATACGGTATTATGTACCACAATCAGCCCTACTCACACTATACTACTCACTCATCTATCCCTACCTCACATATGCCATTTGTGCATGGGGATCAACAGCAATTACCCACCTAAAGCCAATAATAATCCAACAAAAAGCCGCAGTAAGAATTATCACACAATCCAACGCTAGGCAGCACCCCCCAACTCTTCAAAGACCTAAACCTACTCACTGTCCAGAACATCCATACTTACTACTCTGCTATCTACATTTATAGAACCATTAATTCCAACTTTAACCCTGAGCTAAAACACTTTCTTTTGACAGTTGTGACAGGACCCATAGACATAATACCAGACATAAACATCTCTTTGACATTCCCGTGTCCGACTAAATTCTATACAAAAATTCAATGCGCATAAAAGGGCCTAAAATCTGGAACTCCCTGCCTGAAAACTCTAGAACTGCAGTCACAACCTCCATTTTCAAAAGCACCGTTAAAAACATCTTATCTCACTTACGACCCAACCGGTAGCAACCATACAAAACTACTTTATCTTGCACATATCCGCAGCAAAATACACTTATTGATATCTGTGATTCCCCTTAATTTGCACAGAACTAACAAAATTCTAATACAACTGTTGCTTCATAATTTAAGCTAGTCATAAGTTTGCCTAAACACTCCAATATAGAAACTGTAATATGCCAATACATCACCTTTACCATTAATATATAAACTAATTGTTAAATTCTTAAATGTTTAAATTCCAGTACCTCAATTTTGTAAACCTAGTTAATCACTACAATTACCTAACCTTACTATCTGTATAATCATTGTGTCACTATAGAGTAAGACCTATCATAAGACTGCCTGAAAAGCCTAGGCATACCTAGGCATATTATTGGCCATCTTGTAATATCTACTTCATAAAATGCATAATTATAAGTACACCCCACCTTGTATATTACCAGAAATAAAGAATTTGAATTTGAATTTGAATTTGAATACCCAACTGTTCCACGTGTCTTAATCTTCAGACCCAGATGTTGCACACGTCTAATTCCTCAACTTCTCAGTATTTTATACCATTTTCAACAACAGGTTCCTCTCTAAACCAACCATTCCCACACACCCACTTGTTCTAGGAAATTAACACTCATTAGTATTACAGCAACCATGAAACAAGTGGGTTTTAGAGCAAATAACAATACAGCCTCTCCTCACTTAATGACGGAGTTCTGTTCCTAAAACCACGTTGGTAAACAAACTCGTCATTAAGTGAGGATCGTACTATAATGGTAGAGGGCTTGTGTCAAACATCTTTGGTATTGTTTTAATGTCACCTTTGCACCATTTATAATATTTCTGGTATATTTTTAAATGTTTATACAGTAGTGTATTGTACAGTATGGCCCCACTTATACGGCAGGTTAGGTTCCAGGCTACTGCCGGAAAGCAGACTTCGCCAAAAAGCAGAACTCCATTTTTTCCATTTATAAATGCGTTTACACTAAACATATATTAAGTTAGCAATAGAACTAGGCATTAAAAAGTAAAATACACACACAGTACACTCATTATTTACCTCAAAATATTTGTAGTCTTAATGTAGGGCAAAAGGTGAGTAGTATTTACTGTAAGAAGTCAGGTGTGGTAGGTATGGTAGCCCTCCTGGCCACCCCACCCACACATACTATACTACAATGCTTAAAGCTCCCTAGAGTGATAAAATGCATATACTGTACAGTACACTCATTACTTACCTTGAAATATTTGTAGTTTTAATGGTTTTAATGTAGGGTGAGAGGTGAAAAGTATTTATTTGTAGAAAGTCATATGGGAGGAATAGCATCCTGCCTGGCCACTCCCACCTACTATGACATTAAGCACACTAGAGCGATAAAATGCATATACAGTACACTCATTACTTACCTTAAAATATTTGTAGTCTTAATGTAGGGTGAGAAGTGAGTAAGCGAGATAAAAACGAATAAACAAGAGAGAGAGCGTAAGATAGAGCCGCAGAGTACTTATGTAAACGAACCGTCTAGTTATGGTTGATACACGTTCATACAAACACCTTATTGTGTACAAGTTGTCTCCACAGTGCTACAATAGAATAAATAAAGACCAACACTTCTATTCTCATGTAATTTTTAGAAGGAATGATCCTCTGACAATTATTATTATTATTATTACATATTATAAATTATTATTACAAGTAATATACTCCGACATTTAATTAAAATAGGAGAGGAGAGTTATTAAATGGAGAGTTAGAGGTATCGGGAAGATGGAGAGAATATTTTGAGGAGTTGTTAAATGTTGATGAAGACAGGGAAGCTGTGATTTCGTGTGTAGGGCAAGGAGGAATAACATCTTGTAGGAGTGTGGAAGAGCCAGTTGTGGGTGTAGGGGAAGTTCGTGAGGCAGTGGGTAGAATGAAAGGGGGTAAGGCAGCTGGGATTGATGGGATAAAGATAGAAATGTTAAAAGCAGGTGGGGATATAGTTTTGGAGTGGTTGGTGCTATTATTTAATAAATGTATGGAAGAGGGTAAGGTACCTAGGGATTGGCAGAGAGCGGTATTGTTCCTTTGTATAAAGGCAAAGGGACAAAAGAGAGTGCAAAAATTATAGGGAATAAGTCTGTTGAGTGTACCTGGTAAAGTGTATGGTAGAGTTATTATTGAAAGAATTAAGAGTAAGACAGAAAGCAGGATAGCAGATGAACAAGGGGCTTTAGGAAAGGTCGGTGTGTAGACCAAGTGTTTACAGTGAAACATATAGGTGAACAGTATTTGGATAAGGGTAAAGATGTTTTTGTGGCATTTATGGATTTGGAAAAGGCGATGATAGGGTAGATAGGGAGCAATGTGGCAGATGTTGCAGGTGTATGGAATAGGAGGAAGGTTACTGAAAGCAGTGAAGAGTTTTTATGAGGATAGTGAGGCTCAGGTTAGAGTGTGTAGGAGGGAAGGGAACTATTTCCCAGTAAAAGTGGGCCTTAGACAAGGATGTGTGATGTCACCGTGGTTGTTCAATATATATATAGATGGGGTTGTAAGAGAAGTGAATGCGAGGGTCTTGGCAAGAGGTGTTGGGCTAAAATATAAAGAAGCAAATACAAAGTGGGAGTTGTCACAGTTGCTTTTTGCTGATGACACTGTGCTTTTTGGAGATTCTGAAGAGAAGTTGCAGAGGTTGGTGGATGAATTTGGTAGGGTGTGCAAAAGAAGAAAATTGAAAGTGAATATAGGAAAGAGTAAGGTGATGAGGATAACAAAAAGAATAGGTGACGAAAGATTGGATATCAGATTGGAGGGAGAGAATATGGAGGAGGTGAATGTATTCAGATATTTGGGAGTGGACATGTCAGCAGATGGGTCTATGAAGGATGAGGTGAATCATAGAATTGATGAGGGGAAAAGGGTGAGGGAGCACTGGAGTCTGTGGAGACAAAGAACCTTGTCTATGGAAGTAAAGAGGGAATGTATGAGAGTATAGTTATACCAACGCTCTTATATGGGTGTGAAGCATGGGTGATGAATGTTGCAACGAGGAGAAGGCTGGAGGCAGTGGAGATGTCATGTCTGAGGTCAAGTGTGGTGTGAATATAATGCAGAGAATTCGGAGTTTGGAAATTAGGAGGAGGTGCGGATTACAAAACGATTGTCCAGAGAGCTGAGGAGGGGTTGTTGAGGTGGTTTGGACATGTAGAGAGAATGGAACGAGACAGAGTGACTTCGAGAGTGTATAAATCTGTAGTGGAGGGAAGGCGGGGTAAGGGTCGGCCTAGGAAAGGTTGGAGGGAGGGGTAAAGGAAGTTTGTGTGCGAGGGGCTTGGACTTCCAGCAAGCATGTGTGAGCGTATTTGATAGGAGTGAATGGAGGCATATGGTTTTTAATACTTGACGTGCTGTTGGAGTGTGAGCAAAGTAACATTTATGAAGGGATTCAGGGAAACCGGCAGGCCGGACTTGAGTTCTGGAGATGGGAAGTACAGTGCCGGCACTCTGAAGGAGGGGTGTTAATGTTGCAGTTTTATAACTGTAGTGTAAAGCACCCCTCTGGCAAGACAGTGATGGAGTGAATGATGATGAAGTTTTTTTTCGGCCACCCTGCCTTGGTGGAATCGGCCGATGTGTTAATAAATAAAAAAAAAAAATTTAATTAAAGCTCCCCAGAGCGATAAAATACATATACAGTGGACCCCCGAGTATCGTAATTAATCCGTTCCAGGAGCTAGTACTTAACACGAAGTTTTCGAAATTCGAACCATTGTTTCCCATAAGAAATAATGTAAATACAATTAATCCGTTCCACAAAAAAATATTCACATATAAAATAATTAAAAACAATATATATATATACATTTACTTACCTTTATTGAAGAGTTGCAGGCATCTGGAAGATAGAGTAATGAGTAATGAAGGTCCTCTTGGGCATTTTCTTCCAAAACAGGCCTGTTTCATCACAACTAAACACTTGTTGGGGGAGGAATTCTTCAGCCTCTACGAAGGGAAATCCCCACTCCCTGCATGCCTGCTACACTCCCTGCATGAATGCTACACTCCCTGCATGAATGCTACACTCCCTGCATGCCTGCTACACTCCCTGCATGCCTGCTACACCCTGCATGCCTGCTACACTCCCTGCATGAGTGCTACACTCCCTGCATGAATGCTACACTCCCTGCATGCCTGCTACACTCCCTGCATGAATGCTACACTCCCTGCATGAATGCTACACTCCCTGCATGAATGCTAAACTCCCTGCATGAATGCTACACTCCTTGCATACCTGCTAAACTCCCTGCATGAATGCTAAACTCCCTGCATGAATGCTACACTCCCTGCATGGCTGCTACACTCCCTGCATGAATGCTAAACTCCCTGCATGAATGCTAAACTCCCTGCATGAATGCTACACTCCCTGCATGAATGCTACACTCCCTGCATGAATGCTAAACTCCCTGCATAAATGCTACACTCCCTGCATACCTGCTAAACTCCCTGCATGGCTGCTACACTCCCTGCATGAATGCTAAACTCCCTGCATGAATGCTAAACTCCCTGCATGAATGCTACACTCCCTGCATGCCTGCTAAACTCCCTGTATGGCTGCTACACTCCCTGCATGAATGCTAAACTCCCTGCATGAATGTTAAACTCCCTGCATGAATGCTACACTCCCTCCATGAATGCTACCAAAGGGGTGCCACTAGGAAGCTTCTTTGGACCCATGGTGACTTATTTCACAGTGACAATCACTAAAACAACCAAAAAAAACACCAAATGTAGTGTGAATGTTTGAAAGAGCGCGCTAGGTAATGTTCTCTCAATGGTAAACAACGCTTCACTGGCGGCGTCCTGCGTCCCGCGCAGGCGCGGAGCAGGCGGACAGGTCTAATACGTTACGAAACACGAGCGGTTTTACGATTCTCGAAGTCATAAAAAGCTTACGAAACACGATGTTTACGAAGTAAGAACCTTACGAAACTCAGGGGTCCACTGTACAGTCCATTCATTAATTACCTTAAAATATTTGTAGTCTTAATGTAGGGTGAGAGGTGAGTTTTATTTGTAGGAAGTCAGGTTTGGGAAGTATGGGTAGCCAGCCAGGGCAGCCCTCCCCTCCCCACCCGACCCACACGTAATGTAAACAAACCAGGCGAACGTGTCTGGTTTTCGTCACTTTACATTGCGTACAAGTTGTCTCCACGTTGATACAGTAGAATAAATAAAGAGAAACACTTCTATTCTCACGTAACACCATTTTTTAGAAAAAATGACACCCTGAGTGAAGGCATACGAAAGGAATAATTTTCTAGTTACCCCCAGTAATATTATAGTGTACACATTTTCTCTGATGTTGGACTACAAGTCGTCTGGCTACCACATCTCATATTTATGTTAATTTATTATACTGAGGGGTGTACAGTGGTACCAAGAGTTTCGGCCAGCTCCCAACTCAAACAATTATGTAAGTGTATTATTGTAAGTGGTTTTGTAAGTGTATTTTTGGGGGTCTGAAACGGACTAATCTAATTTATATTATTCCTTAAGGGTTCAAATTCGTTTGGTAACGGCACTCGAACAGCCTTCTGAAACGAATTACAGTGGACCCCCGGCTAACGAACACCCCGGAAATCGTACAATTATTATAACGATGTGTTATTTGGAGTTTTGGAGGCGTGGTTGAAAAGATAAGGCTTCGGAGGCTTCTTACTTTATTTGTAATAAAGGTGCGGGTAACAGGCTGCGTGTCTGTGGCCATGGCCCAGGTGGGCCATGCCCCTTGCGAGAGGGAGAGGAGTAGGCCTATTGACTGAGTGAAGTCTGGGCGCCAAGTGAGGGAGAGGCAGGGGTGAGGCAGACTCACATGGGTATGCCTACAGGCTTGCCCTCTGGCGGAATACTATGGAAACTAGCATTGCACGAAATATGAACTCAGCTGGCAGACAGCATGGCTGTCTATGCAGACAGTCAGGCTGTCTACATCGCTCGGTCACGCACCCATGGTCGTCCCGACCATGAATAGCATTAAAAAAAACTCGGGTCTCTCTCTCGCAAGAACAGGTCACAGAACACGTAAGAAAAATATATATATACATAAACATATGGACATGGAAAAAACTTCCTCCAGAGAAGGAAGAAAAAAAAGGTGTGCTTCGTGGTCTAAGGCAGTGAGCGTCGATGCAGCACTGCACGCCTTCCTGCGTCTGGATACATTCTGCAACACGGGAGACAGCTGCGGCTGAGCTGTGACGTAACAGGTTACGGTCTCCTCTGGGAGGTGAAGCAGACATCGTAGTAGTCGCTGCAGGACAGGACTGGCAAGCGACTCAGGACATTCCTCGACTGGTACTGTCGCTGGAGGTGTCGCTGCTGGCGAGTGTGGGTGAGTCGTGACAGGGACGACTCGGCGAAACATCTGGAGGTCGTAACAGCATACACCATACTGCAGTGAGTGGGCTAGCAGTCAAAGTGACATCATCTTTGTGCAGGCTGCTCACTGAAGCTGTGACACGAGGCTGACAGTCGCCTGCCAACAGGCTTAACTGCGGCTCGCGAGTGTCATCTCTGACAGTAGAAGTTACAGCAGAGGGCAGTGTAAGCGTCCCCAGACTGGTCATCTGCAATAACTGGACTGACGGTCTAGGAGGTGAAGTGGAACGGTCTCGATGGGAGAATCGTCGCGGGTACGATTCAGAAAAGCATCTACGAGCGGCGAACAATAAGAGCTTTCTGTACAAGACGCTCGAACGCTCGTAACTGACGCCTGGACTGACAAATGTCAGCTGTCAAGCGCGGTGCGCTGGTCACACCGGGTGACAAAGTAACACACAGGTGCTACATAGGACACACGAGAAAACTGCACACATACTACACATGTGGTACAACATAGCTTACAGACGCTTTTCTGTATAAAAATCGTCACTAAGCAATACACGAACATGTGAGAACACAGACTGAGAGGAATAATTAATGAACACTCGACTTATATCTTCTCTCAAACTATTCGAAAAACAATGAAAATAAAATGCACACTGAAAACTACAGCACTCGGGACATCATATGGGTGATGTCAGGCGTGACGTCGTGATGTCATGGAGTGACATCGCGAGTGACGTCAGCAGACATCGTGGGTGACGTCGCGAGGTGACGTTCTGGAGTGACATGATGATGGATGTCATGGGGTGACATCGCGAAGTGACATCAGTGGAGTGACGTCGTGGAGTCGGCAGCATCGTGACGTCAGCAGCATGGTGACGTCAGTGGAGTCAGGCAGCTGACCACAGCACATGGCTTGCTGATCCACGTGGCTTGGAGATCCACGTGGCTTGCTGATCCACGTGGCTTGTAGATCCACGTGGCTTGCTGATCCACGTGGCTTGTAGATCCACGTGGCTTGTAGATCCACGTGGCTTGTAGATCCACGTGGCTTGTAGATCCACGTGGCTTGTAGATCCACGTGGCTTGTAGATCCACGTGGCTTGGTCACACGTGGCTTCGAGTGGCCTCGACACTCGGATACACAGTTCTGGCAAGAATTCACAAGGAAATTCACAGAAAACAGCATAGAGGGAGTGGGCAGTGAGTGGTGTATGGTGTGTGGCGGCGTACACTAGGGCGGGTGTGTATGGTGAGAGACAGGGCCGCGGGCCTACCTCCCTCACCCACAACACACAAGGAGACACGCTCACACTGGTAAATCACCACAAACTCACCTCTGAAGTGCTGAAATAGTTGTGCTGAGCTGAACAACAACAGCAGAACATGCTGGCAAGGCTGAACACGTGACTGAGAAACAGCATGGGACGCTGTGGCGTGAAGTCAGTGACGCCATTTCTCGGAGAATTAGACAAATTTCGGCCTGAATCCTGCTTGTACCTGTGTCTGGACGCTGAGATTTGCAGACACGACATCAGGATAACTCGTTGAGAGACGGATGCTTCTTGTGTAGGCTGATGAATTGAAAGACAAACTTCAGTCCTCTTCCTCCCCACAACACATCAGCTGCGAGGCACCGCTGTCACCATTTTTAACGATGTGTTATTTGGAGTTTTGGAGGCGTGGTTGAAAAGATAAGGCTTCGGAGGCTTCTTACTTTATTTGTAATAAAGGTGCGGGTAACAGGCTGCGTGTCTGTGGCCATGGCCCAGGTGGGCCATGCCCCTTGCGAGAGGGAGAGGAGTAGGCCTATTGACTGAGTGAAGTCTGGGCGCCAAGTGAGGGAGAGGCAGGGGTGAGGCAGACTCACATGGGTATGCCTACAGGCTTGCCCTCTGGCGGAATACTATGGAAACTAGCATTGCACGAAATATGAACTCAGCTGGCAGACAGCATGGCTGTCTATGCAGACAGTCAGGCTGTCTACATTATGTAAGTATAATATTGTAAGTGCTTGTGGAAGTGTATTTTTGGGGGTCTGAAATAGACTAACCTACATGACATTATTTCTTAAGGAAGTAAATTCGTTCGGTAATGGCACTTGAGCAGGCTTCTGTGATGAAGTTTTTTCGTTAGCCGGGGGTCCACTGTACGTATAGCTGAAACTTGGGGTTTCACTGTACAGTGGACCCCAGTTTCGTAAAAACTTCACTCCTGAAGTCTGCTCAAGTGCCATTACGAACATTACCTAGAAAAATGTCACGTAGGTTAGTCTATTTCAGACCCCAAAAACTTTCCAAGCACTTACATATATACTTACATAAATGTACGATTTCCGGGGTTTACGAAACTCGGGGGTCCACTGTATTTAAATGGATTAAGCAAAATGTCTATATTAACGTGCAAAAAGATCACAGTAAACAGGTGATATCAAAATATGCAAGACAACCACTATGAAAAAATAGAGGAATTCCAAGCGCTTTTGTGACTACTCACATTATCAAGGAACTATAAAAGGAAACATGACAAGAAGGCTTATAAAGGGACAAGACTACACCTCACAGTCACATCATACTAACAAAGACCACACCTCACAGTAGCGTAACATCGCACGACCCTGTGAAGAGGAACATAGGAAAGGACCTGAAACTCTTCCCAAGATTAGTCCAATTTATCATTAAATTCTTCCCAAATTTTATTAATTATAAATGAATCCAATATATATAAACCAAAAGAAATATTCATATTATTTTCAAAACTACTTTTTATGAAACATGATTCTATTATATTCCTCTCAACCATGGACTTGCTTGATACAACTTTCTCAGCATTTCGAAAATCAATTGGATGGTTAAAATCTCTCACAAGAATAAATAGAGCATTAGAATCTTGTCCAGTTCTAATGCTATATTTATGTTGTTTTAATCTTAGTTCAAGACTTTTACCAGTTTGACCGTAATAAAATTTATCGCGTATTTTACAGGGAATCTTATAGACACATCCATCAGCATTTTGGGGGAATTTTTTATCAAAAGTCTTTTTACTGTATCAAGATTTTTAAATACAACTTTGATATTAAAATTCTTAAGAAAGGAAGGCATATCAACCAAGTTTTCATGGTAAGGGAGAACCAACATATTTTTGGTTGAATAGGGTTGGATGTCCCTTTTTGGATTGTAAAAAGTACGTATTTCTAGCTATTTTAAAAGATTTATTATTTACGTTTCTTGGGTATTTTAAATCAATAGCTATTTCATAAATTTTAGAGATTTCTTCATCTATGAACTCTGGACTACAAATAATTGTTCCTATGTACACTATTATTCTTCACATCAAGATAGAGTTAAAGTGTCGGTTTTCTCTTCAATGTTTTTGAGAGCTTTACGTATTTGTAGTCCAGAGTTCATAGATGAAGAAATCTCTAAAATTTATGAAATAGCTATTGATTTAAAATACCCAAGAAACGTAATTGATAAATCTTTTAAAATAGCTAGAAATACTTTTTACAATCCAAAAAGAGACAACCAACCCTATTCAACCAAAAATATGTTGGTTCTCCCTTACCATGAAAACTTGGTTGATATGCCTTCCTTTCTTAAGAATTTTAATATCAAGTTGTATTTAAAAATCTTGATACAGTAAAAAGACTTTGATAAAAATTTCCCAAAATGCTGACGGATGTGTCTATAAGATTCCCTGTAAAATATGCAATAAAGTTTATTACGGTCAAACTGGTAAAAGTCTTGAACTAAGATTAAAACAACATAAATATAGCATTAGAACTGGACAAGATTCTAATGCTCTATTTATTCATGCGAGAGATTTTAACCATCCAACTGATTTTCGAAATGCTGAGAAAGTTGAATCAAGCAAGTCCATGGTTGAGAGGAATATAATAGAATCATGTTTCATAAAAAGTAGTTTTTGAAAATAATATGAATATTTCTTTTGGTTTATATAAATTGGATTCATTTATAATTAATAAAATTTGGGAAGAATTTAATGATAAATTGGACTAATCTTAATTCTTGGGAAAAGTTTCAGGTCCTTTCTTATGTTCCTCTTCACAGAGTCGTGCGATGTTACGCTACTGTGAGGTGTGGTCTTTGTTAGTATGATGTGACTGTGAGGTGTAGTCTTGCCCCTTTATAAGCCTTCTTGTCATGTTTCCTTTTATAGTTCCTTGATAATGTGAGTAGTCACGAAAGTGCTTGGAATTCCTCTATTTTTTCATAGTGGTTGTCTTGCCTATACTATTAACGTGTGTAAGTTTACTTAGGTACAGGTACACATAAATATAATTATCAGTTATAATAATAATGTAGGCATGCAGTCCGCCTGGGCTACATACAGCTACCTACATGTGGCCCAGAGCCATATTATTACCATTGACATACCATGTTCACTGAGTTTAATTGTTTCTATCAACTACCTTTAGATGCCATCATAAACAAAGGGAGAAGTAATGAATAATTCATGCAGAGAATTGTAAACAAAAGCGTTATGTATTAAGGGGAGTGACGTAATGTTTTCCCTTCGCCCGGCTACCACATCTCCATAGTATATAAACAAAATGTTTATATGGTATGTAACGTGTTTCTTATACTATAATTTTGAAGAAAATATCATAGATAGATTAATGAAAATTTCTATATTAACAAAATAAGACATTTAATGTGCCTAAGAGTGATTATTATTAGTATTACGTAATGTTTTCCCTCTGCCCAGCAACCACACCTCCATAGCATATAAACAGCATGTTTATATGCTATGTAACGTGTTTCTTATATAATTTTGAAGAAAATATCACAGATGGATTAATGAAAATGTCTATATTATCTCACTCAATTAGTTGCATTGCTACAATAAATTGCTACAATTAATTGATATGTTCAACTTATATTAAAACTTTATAACTTAGATATGCAACTTTACTTATTTTATAAATTATCAACCATAACTTTATATTATTTTATTATTATTATTGCTTTAATTTGTTTAATCTGATTTAATTAATTTTATAATGAAGACAAAAGTACAAAACTATGTTTAAAAAATGTCATGTCTAAACTATGTTCAAATTTCATAGCTTAAATACTCACCTATACTCATTGTAAACTATCTACAAAAATTCTTACAATTTAGTTTTAAGTTAATTTTAAGTCTGCCCAAAATGCCCTGCATATTAGGGGCTTTAGGCATGTACACCTCATGTAATCTCAATAACCAAATGTAATTCTTTGTATCATGTCCAAATAAACTATTATTATTATTATTATTATAAAATAGGACATTTAATGTGCCCAAGAGTGATTATTACATAATAGAGATGTGCTCATGGAGAATGTAAACAAACTGGGTGGCACGCGCCATATTTGAAAGACCGCTCACCGTATAGAAAGTTTTGGTCATAATTTGAACTCGCCGTCTTAGCGAAACGCCGTAAAGTGGGGCTGTACAGTGGACCCTCGGTTTTCGTACAGCTCCCAACTCGAACAATTATATAAGTGTATTTTTGTAAGTGCTTTCGTAAGTGTATTTTTGGGGGTCTGAAACGGACTAATCTAATTTACGTTCGTCCTTATGGGAACAAATTCGTTGGTAATGGCACTCGAACAGAATTCTGGAAAGAATTATCGACGAAAACCGAGGTCCACTGTATATTGTAATAAACAGAAAATAGAGGAAATCAGCTCTAATATATATTATTTAGGTATGCATACTGGAAGGAGAGCCCGTCGTAAGTCTGAGTCGTCAATAAATGAGTACGTTGCTAAGTGAGGATAGACTGTACTGCGACCAGCCAACCCCTCAAGAAAGGTTCCTTGATGCTGGTGAGGGGCTCTTGATCTAGGGAATTGGATCTGTACTCCAGTTCCCAGAATTAAGTCTGAGTACCTTCCATCCCTCCCCCCACAGGCGCTGTATAATCCTTATGGGTTTAGCGCTCCCTATGACTATACTAATACTGTGACCAGCCGGTGATCCAACCCCCGTTGGCCAACTTGGCCAACATGATGGCCAGTGAGTGAAGCTCCAGTTCCACACATCAAGAGCCCTTAAGAAGAAAGAAGGGAGAAATGAGGAGGGGAAGGAGGAAAAGAAGAGGAATAAGAATAAGAAGGAAAAGAAGAGGTAAAAGGGGGAAAAGAAGAGGTAAAAGAAGAGGGAAAAGAGGTAAAAAAAGAGGTAAAAGAAGGGAGAAGAGGTAAAAGAAGGGAGAAGAGGTAAAAGAAGCGGGAAAAGAGGTAAATAAAGAGGCAAAAGAAGGGGGAAAAGAAGATAAAAGAAGAGGTAAAAGAAGGGGAAAAGAAGAGGTAAAAGAAGAGGTAAAAGAAGGGGAAAAGAAGAGGTAAAAGAAGGGGGAAAAGAGGTAAAAGAGGGAAAAGAAGGGGTAAAAGAAGAGGGAAAAGAGGTAAAAAAGAGGTAAAAGAAGGGGTAAAAAAGAGGTAAAAGAAGTGGAAAAAGAAGATAAAGAAGAGGACAAAGAAGGGGGAAAAGAAGAGGTAAAAGAAGGGGGAAAAGAAGTAAAAGGGGGAAAAGAAGAGGTAAAAGAAGAGGGAAAAGAAAAGGTAAAAGAAGAGGTAAAAGAAGGGGGAAAAGAAGAGATAAAAGGGGGAAAAGAGGTAAAAGAAGGGGGAAAAGAAGAGGTAAAAGGGGAAAAAGAAGAGGTAAAAGACGAGGTAAAAGAAGGGGGAAAAGAAAAGGAAAAAGAAGAGGTAAAAAAGGTGAAAAAGAAGAGGCAAAAGTAGGGGAAAAAGAAGAGGTAAAAGTAGGGGGAAAAGAAGAGGTAAAAGAAGAGAAAAAAAGGGGAAAAAGAAGAGGTAAAAGTAGGGGGAAAAGAAGAGGTAAAAGAAGAGGGAAAAGAAGGGGAAAAAGAAGAGGTAAAAGAAGAGAAAAAAAGAGGTAAAAGGGGAAAAAGAAGAGGTAAAAGACGAGGTAAAAGAAGAGGTAAAAGAAGGGGGAAAAGGAAAAAGAGGTAAAAAAAGGGGAAAAAGAAGAGGTAAAAGTAGGGGGAAAAGAAGAGGTAAAAGATGAGAAAAAAGGGGAAAAAGAAGAGGTAAAAGTAGGGGGAAAAGAAGAGGTAAAAGAAGAGGGAAAAGAAGGGGAAAAAGAAGAGGTAAAAGTATGGGGAAAATAAGAGGTAAAAGTAGGGGGAAAAGAAGAGGGAAAAGAAGGGGAAAAAGAAGAGGTAAAAGTAGGGGGAAGAGGTAAAAGAAGAGGAAAAAGAAGGGGGAAAAGAAGAGGTAAAAGGGGGAAAAGAGGTAAAAGAAGAGGTAAAAGGGGAAAAAGAAGAGGTAAAAGAAGAGGAAAAAGAGGTAAAAGTAGGGGGAAAAGGAAGAGGTAAAAGAAGAGGTAAAAGAAGAGGAAAAAGAAGAGGGGAAAAAAGAGGTAAAAAGAAGGGGAAAAGAAGAGGTAAAAGAACTGGGAAGAGGAAAAAGAAAGGGGAAAAGAGGTAAAAGAAGGGGAAAAAGAGGAGGTAAAAGAGGGAAAAGAAGAGGTAAATGGAGAAAAATAAGAGGTAAAAGAAGAGGAAAAAGAAGGGGGAAAAGAAGAGGTAAAAGAAGAGGTAAAATAAGAGGAAAAAGAAGGGGGAAGAGGTAAAAGAAGAGGAAAAAGAAGGGGGAACGAAGAGGTAAAAGAAGGGGTAAAAGAAGAGGAAAAAGAAGGGGGAACGAAGAGGTAAAAGAAGGGGTAAAAGAAGAGGAAAAAGAAGGGGGAAAAGAAGAGGTAAAAGAAGAGAAAAAGAAGGGGGAAAAGAAGAGAAAAAGAAGGGGGAAAAGAAGAGGTAAGAGGTAGAAGAAGAGGAAAAGAACAGGTAAAAGAAGATGTAAAAGAGGAAAAGAACAGGTAAAAAGAGGTAAAAGAAGAGGTAAAAGGAGAAAAAGAAGAGGTAAAAGAGGAAAAAGAAGGGGGAAAAGAAGAGGTAAAGAGGTAAAAGGAGAAAAAGAAGGGGTAAAGAAGTAAAAGAAGAAAAATATGGGGTAAAAGAAGAGGAAAAAGGGGAAAAGGGGAAAAAGAAGAGGCAAAAGAAGGGGGAAATGGGAAAAATAGAAGAGGTAAAGGAAGGGGGAAAGAAGAGGTAAAAGAAGGGAAATAAGGGGAAAAGAAGGGAAAGAAGGGAAAAGGGAAAAGAAGAGGTAAAAGGGAAAAGGGGAAAGAGAAGAGGTAAAAGAAGAGGTGAAAGAAGGGGAAAAAGAAGAGGTAAAAGAAGAGGTGAAAGAAGGGGAAAAAGAAGATGTAAAAGGGGGAAAAAGAAGCAAAAGAAGAAAAAGAAAAAAATATGTAAAAGAAGAAAAAGCGACAGTAAACCCATACGGGTCACAGCCTTTGCAGAGCGGGAAGTTGTGAGCTTCAATTTAAGGACAGATCCAGTTCCTGGGATCAAGAGCCCCTCACCAGCAAAAAGGCGGGAATTACAAAACCCTTTGATACGTAAAAAAAAATTCCTGGGGGTCCTTGATGTTCAGGGGGGGAGGGGGATCTTGATCCCCTTTCTCAGATCAAACCCGATTACGCCATGTGCTATAAGACCCGTACGGGTTTAGTATTTCCCTGTGAATAACACAGGGGGCTCTTGATCCCCCTTCCTCGGATCAAACCCGAATATCCATGTGTTATGACCCGTACAGGTTTAGTGCTTCCCTGTGAATAACACAGGGGTCTCTTGATCCTCTTCTTCGGATCTAACCCGATTACCCCCAGGTGCTGTATGACTCCATACGTGTTTGTCATAGGGAGCGCTAAACCCACACGGCTACAGCAGTGATCAGTGAAGAAGCGGGGCCAGGAGCCATGAATCGACCCCTGTAACCACAATCGGGTGAGTACAGCGCATGTGTTGGGTGTGGATTAAGGTTAATAAACACATATTTACTGCAACAACTATCTTGCAACATCCTTAAACTGCATCATCTTGCAGTGCAAGAGACAACAAGTTAAAAGTCGACCTGGTAAAATATCCCTGCAAGCAATTATATAAGAAGATTACTGATAAAATATTGTTTTTTACCCGGGAGTGAGACACCAGCACCTCCCTGTCCGTCAGGGTGTTAGGGTTTATAGAGCTACTGGACCTGGTGCCGTAATGAACCCTCTATTACAGTGCCTGGTGCTGCTGCACCAGGCCAGAATGTCCATCATTGCTCTCACTGAAACCTGGCTAAAGCCTCATACTACAGATATCTATGCCATTCCTGGTTACACAGCCATACACAATTGTAGGCAAGACCAACAAGGAGGTGGCACAGCTATGTTATACTCAGACCAGCTTGAATGTATCAACAATACATGCACAAGAGATGAACATGGAGAATATATAATAGGTAAGTTTAAATCCAAATACCTACAAAAACCTTTCACAATTATAAACATCTATAGATTACCACAGTCTAATATTCAGCAATTTAGTGAAAAATTAGGAAG
>WNWK01035067.1:0-20033 GCA_009830355.1 Cherax destructor | reverse complement strand
TTAGATTTGGGTGATTACTCGAAAGTGTGCGCAGGGCATTGATGTACATTGTTTTGGATTATATTTTCGTGTTTTGGAGTATGAGGGGTTTGGAGGTGAGGGTGGTGGTTAAAGCTTTGGCTGCCCTAATTTTTAGAACGAAATGTAGGAATAGGGAGATTATGGGGAGTTGGGAGAGTTTTTTCCGTCAGAGTATAGAGTTTTGACAGTGGAGGGGTTGTTGAGGTTATATTAGTGTGGGTGGGGTGTTTGGGATGTGTTGGTAGGTGTAGGGAGGGGGGGTATAGCTGTAGTTCTTAGGGGTGGGAGGGTTTTGGTTTCCTTCTGTTTTGGCTGTGTTCCTGTGGACATGAATGTGTGTTTGGTGTTATGCGAGGAATCACCACGGTATGTTTTTATAAGGTTCTGTTTTAAGCCTTATGTGTTGAGATCTTGGTACGGTGTTTGAGGTAGTATAGGCCTTGGTTTGGTTTTGTTTACTTTACCCTGTGTGGTGAAGTGTTATGAGATGTTTGGTTTGTTGTATTGTCAAGTGTGAAAGGATGGAATGTGTGGGAAGTGGAAGTTTTTATGGATGGGTTAATATTTTGTAGCAATTAGAGTGAATGGTTTGTTGTATGTTGTTTGGAAGCCTTTATGTTTAGGGTTTAATGTACGGCTTCTATGTTGTGTATGACTGATAGTGATCAGTTGATCCTTTATTTTGTGAGAGCTTATGTTTTTTTGGCTCGGGTTGGGTGTGGGGTATGTTGTCACATTTTGTTGTTGGTTAAAGCTAATTTTTTTTTTGGGTGTAATAACCAGGTGTGGTGGATGTGTTGTACTTTTTAGGTTTATTGAGCAGATTTCATCTATTTTGTGGGTTTGGAGTTAAATTGTTTAGTTGCAAGTTGATAATGAGAATGTATAGCACTGTCATAAATAAATACACCTTTTGGTGTCTGATGCTCGATTTGATGTTTGCTATTGTTTAATGTTTGGATAATATGTTATGTTTTATGATGTTATTTAAAATTGTTAAAGAAAAGTTACGTTTTGAATGAGTTCATATTTTACTATGTAAATTTGTTTGGTTTGTTATATTTGGTTCAAGGTATGTTAATAATGTATTTAAGTTTATGTTTAATAAAATATAAAAAAAAAAAAAAAAACTTGGGACAGACGGTACCTGGTTGGATGTGGCAACATTACTGTCATCTACTGAGTGAACAGGTGATCCTGCCATCTCGATTCCGAGTGCAGTATCATCTGTGTCAACCTGTAAATGACTATTACTATGAGATATGGGAGATGTCACAACAGAATTGACAAGGAGCTTATCTACCTTGGGAGGAGGCTGAGCTGAAAAACTTGCATCTATGTGAGGTGACGAAAGATCGGTCTGCCAAGGAGGAATGGCACCTTTAACGTTTCCTATTATTATAGAGCAAGTTGTGATGGGAGCTAGTACCACATTAGTCCAACCTGCAAACCATTTGGACCTGATGTAACACCGCATGGTAGGAAACGTGTCTGTACGGCCCAAGTAATCTGAAAGAGTAGTGGAGGCATGAGTGGGTTTGAGATTAGGGAACAGTTTATCCGAAATGACTATACAAGTGCATCCAGTGTCTCTTAATATCTTAGATACCTTAAGACCATTAACCGTTCCTGAACAGAAGGGTGCTTGCTCATTACTGTCTTTGACGCATCTACCTACCTTGTGAACTATCTTAGAAGGGCAATCGGGGCGTTTATGTCCTTTTCCACCACATACATGACAAACTGGGATAAATGATTTTTGTTCTCCCTCTACATGAGACTTAACCTTTGGTTCAGGTGAACCATTGCCCTTAGGGATCGATCCCTTCAGGCCCTTATAGGAATTATGGGCTTCCGCATACAAGTCAGCAGCCTCAGCAACTTCCGCAGCCTTAATCAGATTACGTTCTCTAATGAAGGTCCGTATCTGGTGGGGCAGAGCCGTCAGGAACTGGTCGGCAACCATGAAATCTCTAAGAGATTCATAAGTGTGATCAATTCCTGCATTGTCTATCCAAAAATCAAACAAACGAAAGAGTAATCTGTAACTGCTGGAAATTCTGACTGTGTTGTAATGCGGCATACTTGAAATTCTTCCTATAAGAGTTAGTGGTTTTCTGGTAGGCCTTAAGAATTGTCTTCTTCAACAGATTATAGTCACAAATGATATCATGTGACAAAGTTGCATAAATGTTCAAAGCTGTCCCTGAGAATAACATACCCAGCCTAGTAGCCCAAGAATCAACTGGCCATTCAGAGAATTACCATTGTACCTTGTTCAGCTATCAAAACTTTGGGGCCCAGTCTCTGGACCCTATATATACCTCTGTAATCTGCAAATACCTTTGTAACTTGTCATGATTGTGACCATCTGAGTTCATTACCTTTGTAACTTGCTCAGCTATCAAACTTTGAGGTCCAGTCCCTGGACCCATTATGTACCTCTGTAATCTTTTGACTACCACCCACAGGATGGGTATGGGGTGCATAATAAAGATATCAAACTAACAAAACTAACATTCACAGAGGGTAGCTTTATTTTCAAATCTGATAATATAAGAAGTTATGTCTTTTCCCTCTGTGAAGGGTGGCAAGTTTGGTGTGGGCGTATATGAAGGAGTGGGTCGCTCCACTACACCCTCATTTAATTTCTGTGGGTAAGAACTAGTTTCTTATTCTCTAATTCCATGCGAGCTTTCTCTAACTCACGATCTTTCTCTTTCTCTTATTCCTCATGTTCTCTAGCTTTTGCTCTTTCCTCTAATTCTTTCTCTAGAGCGCATGTATCACGTTCTCTAGCCCGTTGTTCACGTACTTGTACTCTCTCTTCACGATCAAGTCTATCACGTTCTTTTTTATCTTCTCGCTCTCTTTCTAACTGTCTTTCTTGTCTCTCTCTTTCAATTTTTTCTTTCTCCTTTCGCTCTTCTCTCTCAATTCTCTCTCTCTCCTTTTTCTCTTCTCGTTCTCTGTCTAACTGTCTTTCTTGTCTTTCTCTTTCAATTTCATTTTTTTTTCTTGAATCTTAGTAGCTATTAAAGATTCTAAAGTTGTCCCCGTAATACCTAGCTTAACCCCAGCATTCATCCAGAACTGGTATTCCTCCATACTAACCGGGATAACTTAACTTACTGGGTGAATGAAACAGATATAATAGAAAACGGAGGGTTCAAATCCTGCTCCGCTACACTGAACAAAACCGGAGGGTTCAATCCCTGCTTCAATTTATACAGTATAAAGTGACCAAAGGGTTCTATACCAGCTCTGACCAAACAGTAAGGAGAATGGGATCACTTGACCATCCACTCTTCCCACTATAATCAAGAGTGTACTATGACAGTTCCCTTGATATAACATACAAGAACTCAATGAAGATTTATCACTGGAAAATCTCAGATCCCTAGAGTCTATTCCTAAAATAATCTTCAAGCTCAAAACAAAGGTGGCAGAAGTAACTAGCACATCCTGCCTTGACTAACATAAACAAAGAGTATTTAACAATCACCAAATCCTTTAAATACCTTTACTGTAGTCCTACTATAGTAAATGAATACTTATAGAGGGTGGCAACCATCTGAGGTGTGGAGTGGTGGAGGTAACCACTGCGTCGCTGATGGCGGAGTTCCAATAATGTAGCCAGGTACCGCCGGCTCAAGTCAGAGTAGCGTCGAATCGTGTTCGAGGTGTCGAATCTTTGAGTCGAATCCTGGCAAGGTCGCCACTTGTGAAGGTTGTTGCCAATCTTCTTAGGAAAAGTATAATAGAAAAAGACAATAATAACTAATAACAATAAACACTATTTTAATAGAAAGAAATGTAAATAATAAATACGTAAATATGACTATAATAATCATATCTTAAGAAAAATGAAAAATGAAAACAAAAATATATATATTTGATCCAAAGCTAGATATTTACAGCTGTGTTGATCTTGTTAACACAGAAGCAATGAATCCATGTTAGACTCCGTGGTGGTGTTGTTGTTGTTGCATCGATGTTTCCCAAAAATCCAACATTTTTCCACATCCACAATGTCACAAATGATATCAGGGACTCAGGTGAAGATTGTCCCCTGGTAAAGTACAGTTGCCTGAGGTTTCTAGAGTGTGGACTTAGGAACTACTGGCATAGTGAAGAATTATAATAATAATAATAATTTATTTCAATGCATGTACTTGTTAATGACTCTGTTTCTCACTTGGTGAGTACGCTGGCCCCCCACTCAGCCTTGAATCCGATGATCCGTGCGGAAACAGAGGACTGTGGGAGAAACCAAAAGAATTACTCACCACTCTAGTATTAATTCACATAGTAGGCATAAGGCCTTTAAAAGAAATGGTGAAACTGTAATAAATAACTTTACCAAAAACCAAGGCAGGGCAGAGCAGAAGTTAATGTTGCTCAACATGAGTGAAGCTCCAAACAAATTAAAGAGTGAAGCTCTTGAACATAAAATAATTAAGATACGAGCAGCTGTGAAGTACTTACAGTGAGGTCGGGCGTGGTCAGTCGAGTGATTTCAACCTGTGGCCGGAGCCTAGCATTACACCTCTCACCGGGTGAAAAGGATGGGGGAAGGTATAGCGAGAGCTATACATTCACCCAACCTCAACAAGCAAACTACCATTCAACCATCACTCTACATACCTTCACACTTTCATCACTCCTATCTATGGACTTTTCCCTCACAAGGTGGTTTATTGTAGTTATGCGTGCCGTGAAGGTTCTCTGTACATTTTCTAGTTCAGCAATTTCACCTGCCTTGAAAGGTGAAGTTAATGTGCAGCAATATTCCAGCCTAGATAGAACAAGCGACCTAAAAAGTGTCAACATGGGCTTGGCATCCCTGGTTTTGAAGGTTCTCATTATCCATCCTGTAATTTTTCTGGCAGATGCGATTGCTACAGTGTTATGGTCCTTGAAGGTGAGATCCTGTCATGATCACTCCCAGGTCTTTGACATTAGTTTTTCGCTCTATTGTGTGGTTATGTAGGCACATACACCACCACCTTTTCTATTCCTATCTAAGCGTTTTATATTGTAACCTTCTATTTTGACCTCGTCATCAGTCACCGTATCATCCAACCAGGATTCCAAGATGGATATATGTAACTGCCGCTCTAGGTCTGTTAGCTTGAATCCTAATCTCTGCCAATTTCGGAAGAAGTGATCTTGTGTTGACATGAATAAAGTGAAGGCCTGTTTTCGTAAAACAATCATAATCATCAATACATGGCAAGGGGCCATTAGCATTAAAAATAGGTAAATCAATGTCATCATTGCTAAAGGGTAACTGTGCCAAAGTGCATTTGTTACAAACAAAATGAAATCTGGCACCATTACCATAATCAAACACACAGCCATTATTACCTGGAGTTTACCTGGAGAGAATTCCAGGGGTAAACGCCCCTGCGGCCCGGTCTGTGACCAGGCCTCATGATGGACCAGAGCCTGATCAACCAGGCTGTTACTGCTGGCTGCATGCAGTCCAACGTACGAACCACAGCCTTGCAGGTCAGGTACCGACTTTAGGTGCCTGTCCAGTGCCTGCTTGAAGACAGCCAGGGGTTTGTTGGTAATCCCCCTGATGTATGCTGGGAGGCAGTTGAACAATCTTGGGCCCCTGACACTTATTGTGTTGTCCCTCAACGTGCTAGTGGCACCCCTGCTCTTCATTGGGGGATGTTACATCGCCTGCCGAGTCTTTTGCTTTCGTAGGGAGTGATTTTCGTGTGCAAGTTTGGTACTAAGCCCTCGAGAATTTTCCATGTGTATATAATAATGTATCTCTCCCGCCTGCATTCTAGAGAGTACAGGTTTAGGAACTTCAAGCGTTCCCAGTAATTGAGGTGGTTTATCGCAGTTATGTGTGCCATGAAGGTTCTCTGCACATTTTCAAGGTCAGCAATTTCACCCGCCTTGAAAGGTGCAGTTAGTGTGCAGCAATATTCCAGCCTAGATAGAACAAGCGATCTGTAAAGTGTCAACATGGGCTTGGCATCCCTGGTTTTGAAGGTTCTCATTATCCATCCTGTCATTTTTCTAGCAGATGCGATTGCTATGGTGTTATGGTCCTTGAAGGTGAGATCCTCTGACATGATCACTCCCAGGATTTTGACATTAGTTTTTCGCTCTATTGTGTGGTTTGAATTAGTTTTGTACTCTGATGAGATTTTAATTTCTTCACGTTTTCCGTATCTGAGTAATTGAAATTTCTCATCATTGAACTTCATATTGTTTTCTGCAGCCCATTTAAAGATTTGGTTTATGTCTGCTTGGAGTCTTGCAGTGTCTTCAACGGTGGACACTGTCATACAGATTCGGGTGTCATCTGCAAAGGAAGACACAGCACTGTGGCTTATATCCCTGTCTATGCACCCACCCCTTACACATTTTACATATGGTAAGTTTACTGTTCTTTTTTCTTACCTTAGTACAGTGTATACATATGTCTGGTGGTGTCTGAGATATTAAGAATGGATCTGTTGTCTCACATTGACCTCTCTGTGCATTACATAGAGAGTTAAGGTTATCATTCCTATCTACTAGACCATCATTATCCCCATGATTTATATGTCTGTTTTGCACCTGTTCCATAGATTGAGGTCCTGGGTTAGTATGGATATCACCACTTAATAGCGCCACTATAAAAGCTGTGCGCCACTGTTTTTGCTTGGATATGAGGGGTTGCCATACCTTGCTGCGACAGTGGCACTTACGTTTCTGGTAGGATGGTCAATGTTGGGCTTTCACTTTCCAGGGAGCTATCACCCCATTCACCTTTTCCAGTCCCCCTGACTGATTTCCTTCTTCTGAGAAATGTATTATAATGAGAAATATACTTATGGCAGCCTGAACCCCTCTTAAGCCAACCATGTTTACTCTTCACTCTATCACTTCACACAAAAATTTGTTTTCTTTTCTTTATTTTTTATTTTTATGAAAAAGAAACCACTGATCCTATCAGACACCTAGCAATGGCCTAGTACCTACTCTAGAAATCACCACTGGTTACTAGTACGTTTCCTGTTATCGCATACCCCCATTACCCTTTACTTCAGAAACTCCCTTCACTCTTCACTTCACAGTCCGGCTTCATCTATCACCCTTCTAGCTCATTTCCATCCCGGCAGGGTAAAAAAAAATTCTAATCATTGGCGATGTCTGTCCAAAGTCCCATCAATCCCATTTAGCGGGGCTCGTTGTGTTGTTGTCTGATTCCTCGTAGAGTTGATGTGTCAGCCATTTTTAAAAGCAGTGAGGGAAAAAACAGCCACTGCCCCTGACAGATTCCTTGGAGTTTTGTCGTTAGATTTGGCATTTTCTCCTATGTTCCCCTCTTAATGTACACTGGTCAGTTAATATGGAAGTCAACTATTGAAAAAAATATCCTTGGCTGTTTAACTAATCCACTTCCTTCTCGCATTTGGCACTGAGGGAGAGAAACCGCCGCTATAGCCTGACAGTTTCCTTGGAGTTTGTTTTGTAGATTTAGCGGTTTCTCCTGTGTTTCCCTCTCACATTAACACTAGTGCAGTTGATATGATGGTCAGCTACTGTCAGTATAGTTAGAACGTCGCTTCGTAGTTGCACATCTGGCAGTAGCTGGTGATTGAATGCCAGTCAGCCATGTTTAAATGTTCACTTCGCTCCCTCACCTGGCACTGCACTACTCTACACTACAGACCTGTCAGTTTCCTTGTAATTTTGTTGATTAGGTTTCCCTTATGTTGACTTCACATTGGACACTGTGCAGTTGATAAAGGAGTCAGTTACTTCAGTGTGGTGGAAAACGATTGCTTGTCTGGTTGTACGTCTGGTAGCGGGTCTGGTATTTGAATGCCGGTCTCTTGTTTTGGTCCTATTTGGTCCATTTCGCTGTAGTCACCGTCAGTTTTCTTGTCAAAGTGTCAGGGGCCCAAGACTGTTCAACTGCCTCCCAGCATACATAAGGGGGATTACCAATAGACCCCTGGCTGTCTTCAAGCAGGCACTGGACAGGCACCTAAAGTCGGTGCCTGACCAGCCAGGCTGTGGTTTGTACGTTGGACTGTGTGCGGCCAGCAGTAACAGCCTGGTTGATCAGGCTCTGATCTAACATGAGGCCTGATCACAGACCGGGCCACAGGGGCGTTGACCCCTGGAACTCTCTCAAGGTAAACTCCAGGTAAACTATAATTTCCTTGTATGTTGTTGCATATATTAGGTGTAAATTTCATTATGTGGCTTTAGTATGGTATCCATCCAGTCAATCAAAACAGACAATGTCCAAAATCCTAATTATGAAAGGTGGTGCATCAAAGAACAGAAAATTGACAAAGTTTTACAAAATTAAATCTTAGACTAGCACATTTTTCCAACTCACCTACATTAAAGGTCCACATCAGTAAGAGGATCGTTGCGATGGGCCTCATCATGCTCCTGAAATATAATATTAAGTCATTTTCAAAGATTTTAGACAACTGCAGTGCTTTCCTTACTTGGTGAATAAAATATTTTATAAATTTCCATTAATAAAACGTTATGTGAGCATCTTAAGTAATGGTTGCATTAGAAAAGATGAAGTGTCAAAATTTAGACATGACCCTAAAATACCTCAGGGCTTCATGTAAACATAATTCAGACCGCACATGTAAAGACTGAAGCTAACTCTTCTTTCTTCCTGTGTTGTCTGACAACAGTAATGAGGTGGAAAGAAATCTGGAGTTCACCATGAAGTGGTGGAATGACGAAAAGCACCCACATGACTCCTACAGGGAGCTTCTGAATCTTGTGATGTACCTAGGTAGAATATCTGCACGTGGCTCTTGAAGTCATGCACAGGGCCAGATGGACAGATAAGACGATATTCTCCCACAAAGTTGCTATACTCCAATCACAGTTCAAATTGATGCTCAAAGAGTTCGAGTCATATCGAATTATAAACTTCATGTAACTCAAAACATGGCACTCTTCACTTGCACTCGAGGCTCCACTAAAAGACCTGAGCCTGCTAAAATGCTTGGTTCAATATGTGGATATCAACTAAGGAGTTTCTCAGACGACTAACATGTCTGTCTTATCACACGTCATACCTAAGTAAAGAATTCATTGACCTCTCCTTTGATGATTGCGTCAAAACCATGATCAAGGAAGAAATAGCCCAGGGATTAATTTAAGGAACACCCGATATCGCTCACCAATCCACCCTGTCATGGACGTACAGGAAATAGCAACTACAGCTTCTCCCTCTCCATCATTTGTCACAAAGAACATGGTGCAATTCTTTTGCCTCTTGCAGATCTCCACTGACTAATTGCAGACAGATTCTGCTTCCATGGTGGAGAATACATTATATTTTGAGGCAAAACAGGGCGTCTCTGGTCTCAGCTACATCAATGAAAGAGCAGAGAAAGAGATATCGTTGATTCAAGACAACATTGAAACCAGTACAAAGGATGATGTGTAGAGGCACTCAGGCTAGCCCTTCTTTAGACTATTTCCTTCAAGGAGGGTCCCTTGATGTGGTAAGGGATCATAGTCGGAGAAACTGGACCTCTTGTCCTCTAATTAAACGAAATCTAAATGCCCCCAAATTCCTTTCTCTCTGAATTTGGCCTAAGTTGTGAAATTTCCCTTTTGTAAAATTCAGTTCCTAGGCAGTCCTCCGACGTGCTAGATGGCCCTCCAGTGAAACCAGAGTACCATGTGGTGTGACCTCTGATGAGGAAAAAATTACTGAATGTTATCTGTTGATCCAAAGTAACAATCGAAAGTGTATTAATCTCGCCCGCTGCTGTTTTTGGTTGGATGATGATTGTATGGTGTTGGCTCAAGGCGGGTATTACCTGGAGGGTGTTCTGGGGGTGAACGGTTCCCTGCAGCCCAGTCTGTGACCAGGCATTGCGGTGGATCAGAGCCTGATCAACCAGGCTGTTACTGCCGTCCACGTGCAAATCGCCATATGAATCACAGCCCGGCTGGTCAGGTACTGACTTTAGGTGCCTGTCCAGCTCCCTCTTGAAGACAGCCAGGGGTCTATTGGTAATCCCCCTTATGTATACTGGGAGGCAGTTGAACAGTCTTGGGCCCCTCTTAGTACACTAAGAGACAATACAATAAGTGTCAGGGGCCCAAGACTGTTCAACTGCCTTCCAGAATACATAAGGGGGATTACCAATAGACCCCTGGCTGTCTTCAAGAAGGCCCTGCACCTAAAGGCAGTACCTGATCAGCCAGGTTGTGGTTTGTACTTCAGTTTACGTGCAGCTAGCAGTAACAGCCTGGTTGATCAGACCCTGATCCACCACGAGGCCTGGCCTCAGACCGGGCTGCAGGGGCGTTGACCTCCAAAACCTTCCCCACCATGGGGCCAAAGGAAGTTCCCAAGAAGGCCAGACACACGATAGAATTGTGTCTTTGGGGAAGTCCATGGGGTTGGATGTGAGTGGCTAGGATGTGGAAGTTGGTGGACGACCACAGGGAAGAGCTAACCACTGAAGAGATGCAACACCTTCAACTGGAACAGCAACAGATCGCAGCTGAGGAAATTGCTTCAGAGGAGGAGGAAGAGAGGAATGTGTCGCCTTCAGTGATTAAGGACGTGTGCAAAGTGGAGTGAGTTGCAAAGTTTTGTGGAGAAATATCACAATAACAAAGCTGTTGCAAGCTGTATCTGCAACATATTCAATGACAATGCCTTGTCCCAATTTTAGGCAAATCTTAGAGATGCCAAAAACAGACCTCTCTGGACAGATTTTTTGTGCGACAGGGGTCCAGTGCCAGTAAAAGACAAAGAAGGGAAGTAACCCCGCATAGGGACTTGATACCTGAAGTCCTTATGGAGGGGGATTCCCCTTCCAACCAATAACCTCTCCTCCCTCTCCCCTCCTCGCATCTTCCATACGAAAACAAGAGTCTTCAATAAAGGTAAAAGTGATATTAAATGTTCATTTGTGCATTTCAATAGTCCTTTATATTTATTTCTCATTGTTCTCTGTATGTAAAACTATAGTTATTCTCTATAAAATGTATTTTTTTTAATACTTTTGGATGTTTGGAATGGATTAATTGGATTTACATTATTTCTTATGGGAAATATTGTTTCAGTTTTCGTAGAATTCAGTTTTCGTCAGAACTCATTTAAAATTAAGTCCTTTCTAAAAAAAAATTATTATACATTTAAAGATATATTTTTTCGTTTATGTTAAACACCTATCAAGGCAGGTGAAATTGCTGACCTAGAAAATGTACAGGGAACCTTCACGGCACGCATAACTGCAATAAACCACCTCAATTACTGGGAACGCTTGAAGTTCCTAAACCTGTACTCCCTGGAACATAAGAACATAAGAAAGAAGGAACACTGCAGCAGGCCTACTGGCCCATGCGAGGCACGTCCAAATCTCCAACGGCTTAAGCCCCGACCCAGCCAGGTCAGGTTACATTCACTTAAGGAGGGAACACTGCATCTGACCTAGCACAGGCTAGTCAGGACCAACTCACACCCAACCGCACCCACTCATATAATTGTCTAGTTGACCACCTGGTCAGCCGACCACCTGGTCAGGTCACTTCCACTTAAGGAATTAGTACAGCTACTGACCTGGTAATACAAGCTAGTCAGGTCCAAATTCACACCCATCCACACCCACCCATGTATTTATCTAACCTATTTTTAAAACTACACAACGTCTTAGCATCTATGACGGTACTCGGGAGTTTGTTCCACTCATCCACAACTCTATTACCAAACCAGTGCTTTCCTATATCCTTCCTGAATCTGAACTTTTCCAACTTGAAACCATTGCTGCGAGTCCTGTCTTGGCTGGATATTTTCAGCACGCTATTTACATCCCCTTTATTTATTCCTGTTTTCCATTTATACACCTCAATCATATCCCCCCTAATTCTACGCCTTTCTAGAGAGTGCAGATTCAGGGCCCTCAGTCTATCCTCATAGGGAAGATTTCTGATACATGGGATCAACTTTGTCATCCTCCTTTGTACGTTTTCCAGTGCATTTATATCAATTCTGTAATACGGTGACCAGAACTGTGCAGCATAATCTAAATGAGGCCTAATCAAAGATATATAGAGTTGTAGAACAACCTGAGGACTTCTATTATTTATACTTCTTGATATGAAGCCAAGGATTCTGTTAGCTTTATTGCGAACACTTATGCACTGTTGTCTTGGCTTCAGATTACTACTAACCAGAACTCCTAAATCCTTCTCGCAATCACAAGTAATAAGATCTACATTATTCAGCTTATATGTGGCATGGTTATTGTCCTGCCCAACATTTAGAACTTTGCATTTGTTTACATTAAACTGCATCTGCCAAAACGCAGGCAGGAGAGATACATTATTATATACACTTGGAAAATCCTAGAGGGATTAGTACCCAACTTGCACACGAGAGTCACTCCCAACGAAAGCAAAAGTCTCGGAAGACGATGTAACATCCCCCCAATGAAAAGCAGGGGTGCCACTAGCACGTTGAGAGACAACACAATAAGTGTCAGGGGCCCAAGACTGTTCAACTGCCTCCCAGCATACATAAGGGAGATTACCAATAGACCCCTGGCTGTCTTCAAGCAGGCACTGGACAGGCACCTGAAGTTGGTGCCTGACCAGCCAGGCTGTGGTTCGTACGTTGGACTGTGTGCAGCCAGCAGTAACAGCCTGGTTGATCAGGCTCTGATCCAACATGAGGCCTGGTCACAGACCGGACCGTAGGGGCATTGACCCCTGGAACTCTGTCCAGGTAAACTCCAGATAATGTAAAAATTAATAATTTTGTACCAAAAACACCTTAGAAAACTTACCTAACCTTATTATAGCAAGTGCAATTTAATTTAGCCTAACCCATGATGCTTCGGCCTGCCTCATGGTGAGTGAGAACACATGATACTCTAGTCCACTGAACCACACAATCTTTAAGAGTAGCGCATCCAGGAAAACTGAATGTTGTACTCGCTACCCAAGGACATGGGTTCGACTCCTGGCTAGTGCAGTGTAGTTATTGATCAATACCACTCGTTCATGGTTACAATAATATAATATACTGCTTGTTGAGCTAGTACACCAAACAGGGAGGAGAATGAAATTAACATAGAGGCTGTGGAAAATATTGGGTATTTTCCCGAAAGGTTATACTCAATAGCCTTTCTAATGTGAATATTCTTAATGTGTGGCTGTTGGTTCGTATTTTGTTGAGAAGAAAACAGAACCATCCCGAAAGTCGCATGGGTACGCCGAGCTGGGTCAAATGAAGTCGCCCAGGCAGTCTGTCTCGTGGGATAAGCGGATGGAGGTGGAACGATGGGAGAGCTCTGGATATAAAGGAGATGGAAATCAGCGTTTACAACGACCAAATCGCGGTTAATGGTCTCTCTTCACAATAGTGAATGTTGTGAATATTCGCCGGGCATAATGTGGGACATTAAGTCAAAGAAACTACAATAATAGAGTGATAATGTGTTAAATAGTGACCGACCATGCCATTACGATTTGTTGATGGAGGGAATGTGCGTAGGTTCGATCAGTGTTCATCGTATACAATTATTAATGGATTAACTTCCAACGAAGGTAAATTAGTGGGACATTAAACCGACGGGTGAACAGTGATTAAAGTGTTACATATAAACTGTAATAAAGGGGTATAGTAAGAGGATATGAATCACTACCCTGACCAACCACGTTAAATAACGCCCGGTCTCGTGGGAGTAAAAGAGTTCAAGGGATCAATCTTCCTTTGACTCATCGGGACAACCACCAACATCATCGTCTTGCCAGAAGAATAATCTACCAAGCAGGACCACGAGATCCATCGAAGAATAGTGACAAGAATGCTGTTTCTTCCCCACTGTAATTACTCTTATTATCTTAGCAACCATCTGGCCAGTAGGTATGTTGGGATAATGTGGGTCTACGGTGGGAATGATAATGACGGGATCTTCCAGTGCACAGCAATGACACAGATAAAGGGTAAGTGATATTAATAAGTTGTACTCTTACTTCCTTCTCCCCAATCAGTCAGACATTAACCCATACAGTCCACAAAATTTAACAATACCATAACCATTGGTGTTACTCATTCTTAATAAACTGGTCAAGGATAGATGTGGATTTAGAGTGAGAATATCGGAGGGACACCTTGGATGCGACCAGGAGTGGGTCAAGTTTTCTCACACGCCTCAACGGGGGTAACTGCGGTAAAATTATACTAGTCGGTCCACTCCCCGGGAGATTATTTTGTTGTATGTGGCGGTGAAGCCCAGACAGGCCCACATCGCCCATTGGTCCTTCGAACCGGATGTGATTAGTGAATTAATCATTATTGAATTAATTATTTAATAATTAAGTGACTGATTGTAGAAAGTGAGTATAGAGTACACAGATTAATTAATTGTGGGGTGAGTCTACCTGGAGTCTACCTGGAGAGAATTCCAGGGGTCAACGCCCCCGCGGCCCGGTCTGTGACCAGGCCTCCTGTTGGACCAGAGCCTGATCAACCAGGCTGTTACTGCTGGCCGCACACAGTCCAACGTACTGAACCACAGCCCGGCTGATCAGGTACCGACTTGAGGTGCCTGTCCAGTGCCTGCTTGAAGACAGCCAGGGGCTTGTTGGTAATCCCCCTGATGTACGCTGGGAGGCAGTTGAACAATCTTGGGCCCCTCACACTTTTTGTGTTGTCCCTCAACGTGCTAGTGGCACCCCTGCTTTTCATTGGGGGGATGTTACATCGCCTGCCGAGTCTTTTGCTTTTGTACGGAGTGATTTTTGTGTGCAAGTTTGGTACTAAGCCCTCGAGAATTTTCCATGTGTATATAATAATGTATCTCTCCCGCTGCGTTCTAGAGAGTACAGGTTTAGGAACGTCAAGCGTTCCCAGTAATTGAGGTGGTTTATCGCAGTTATGCGTGCCGTGAAGGTTCTCTGCACATTTTCAAGGTCAGCAATTTCACCTGCCTTGAAAGGTGCAGTTAGTGTGCAGCTATATTCCAGCCTAGATAGAACAAGCTATTTGTAAAGTGTCAACATGGGCTTTGCATCACTGGTTTTGAAGGTTCTCATTATCCATCCTGTCATTTTTCTAGCAGATGCGATTGCTACGGTGTTATGGTCCTTGAAGGTGAGATCCTCTGACATGATCACTCCCAGGTCTTTGACATTAGTTTTTCGCTCTATTGTGCGGTTGGAATTAGTTTTGTACTCCGATGAGATTTTAATTTCCTCACGTTTTCCGTATCTGAGTAATTGAAATTTCTCATCATTGAACTTCATATTGTTTTCTGCAGCCCATTTAAAGATTTGGTTTATGTCTGCTTGGAGTCTTGCAGTGTCTTCAACGGTGGACACTGTCGTACAGATTCGGGTGTCATCTGCAAAGGAAGACACGGCACTGTGGCTTATATCCCTGTCTATGTCTGATATGAGGATGAGGAACAGGATGGGAGAGAGTACTGTGCCTTGTGGAACAGAGCTTTTCACATTAGCTGCCTCAGACTTTACTATTTTGACTACTACTCTTTGTGTTCTACTTGTTAGGAAATTATAGATCCATCTACCAACTTTTCCTGTTATTCCTTTATCATGCATTTTGTGTGCTATCACACCATGGTCACACTTATCAAAGGCTTTTGCAAAGTCTGTGTATATAACATCTGCATTCTGTTTGTCCTCTAGAGCATCCAGGACCTTGTCATAGTGGTACAGTAGTTGGGACAGACAGGAGAGACCTGCTCTAAACCCATGCTGCCCTGGGTTGTGTAATTGATGGTTATCTAGATGAGTGACAATCTTGCTTCTTAAAACCCTTTCAAAGATTTTTATGATATGGGACGTTAGCGCTATTGGTCTGTAGTTCTTTGCCATTGCTTTACTGCCGCCTTTGTGGAGTGGGGCTATGTCTGTTGTTTTTAGTAACTGCGGGACGAGCCCAGTGTCCATGCTCCCTCTCCATAGGATGTTAAAAGCACGTGATAGGGGCTTCTTGCAGTTCTTGATGAACACTGAGTTCCATGAGTCGGGGCCTGGAGCAGAGTGCATGGGCATGTCATTTATCGCCTTTTCAAAGTCATGTGGCGTCAGGGTAATGTCAGATAGGCTTGCGTCTACCAGGTTCTGTGGCACTCTCATAAAATTCATTTAGGTCTTCAACTTTTAGTCTGGTTAGCGGCTCACTAAAAACTGAGTCATACTGGGACTTTAGTAACTCACTCATTTCCTTGCTGTCATCTGTGTAAGACCCATCTCGTTTTAGTAGGGGCCCAATACTGGATGTTGTTCTCGACTTTGTTTTTACATAAGAAAAGAAATACTTTTGGTTTCTTTAAATTTCATTTATGGCTTTTAGTTCTTCCCGCGTTTCTTGATTCCTGTAAGATTCCTTTAGTTTTAATTCGATGTTTCCTATTTCTCTGACCAGTGCTTCCCTGTGTATTTCAGATATATTGGCCTCTTGTAGCCGCTCTGTTATTCTTTGCCTTCGCCTGTATAGGGAGCGCCTCTCTCTTTCTAGTTTACATCTTCTCCTCCTTTTCCTTAAGGGAATTTGCCTTGAGCAAATTCCCTTAGGCTATCTTCCCAGTTTATATCATTTAGGATTTGGTTTACTTGGTCCCACCTTATGTTTTTGTTATTGAAGTTGAAATTAGAAAGGCTCCTGCGACTGATCACATTTTGTTGATCTGGGGCCCCCCTCATGCATGTCTGGACCTCTATTATGTTGTGATCTGAGTATATCGTTTTTGATATGATGACATTTCATATCAGATCATCATTGTTAGTGAAGATGAGGTCCAGTGTATTCTCCAATCTTGTAGGCTCTATTATTTGCTGGTTTAAGGTGAATTTGGTGCAGAGATTTAAAAGCTCGTGTGTGTGCGAGTTTTCATCTGAGCTGCCTCCTGGTGTTATCTCTGCTACCACATTATTTGCAATATTCCTCCATTTTAGGTGCCTTAGGTTGAAGTCCCCCAGGAGCAAGATGTTGGGGGCAGGGGCTGGAAGGTTTTCCAGACATTGGTCAATTTTCAGAAGCTGTTCCTGGAATTGTTGGGACGTTGCATCCGGAGGCTTGTATACAACCACGATGACCAGGTTTTGATTCTCGATATTTACTGCTAAAACTTCAACTACATCATTTGAGGCATTTAGTAGTTCTGAGCATATAAGTGACTCTGTGATATACAGGCCAACCCCCCCCCCCTTTTGCCTGTTCACTCTGTCACATCTGTATAGGTTGTAGCCAAGGATCCATATTTCATTGTCCAAGTGATCCTTTATGTGGGTCTCTGTGAAAGCCACAAACATTGCATTTGACTCTGTAAGCAGTCCACGGATGTAAGGTAAATGTTGTTTGTTGCTGGCTTTCGACCCTGTATATTTGCAAAGATGAATGTCGTTGGATTGGTGGTATTGGTGGTATGGGGGGGTCTTTTTTTCCTGGCACTAATATCTGTTGTTCTGGAGTGGAGGCCATTGACTGTGGTTCCACTCCAGAAATGATTGCAGTTGGTGTATGATTTCTGTCATTTCCTGCCAGCTTTTTTTCCTTCCTTGCGTTAAAAAACCTCTCTCTCTCTGGAGTGGCTTTGGCTACCCAGGTTTTCCCATGGTCTGGATGTTCTGTGTCGTCTTGTACCCTTTAGGTGGTGTGCCTTGCAATATAGGTTATAGCACTGTCTTTTCTGAACTGATGAGTGATACATTTCAGGGTGGAAAAGCTTACAGAAAGGGAGGTTGCATTTTCCTGTTGTCATAAGGGCACGGCATTTTCTGGGGTGGTCAAAGTTGCATGTCCCATCTGTTTTCCCAGAAATTCCATCTACCTGGAGTCTACCTGGAGAGAATTCCAGGGGTCAACGCCCCCGCGGCCCGGTCCGTGACCAGGTCTCCTGTTGGACCAGAGCCTGATCAACCAGGCTGTTACTGCTGGCCGCACGCAGTCCAACGTACGAACCACAGCCCGGCTGGTCAGGTACCGACTTTAGGTGCCTGCAGATACCAAATGCATAATATTTGCATAGGCCTGGTTTGTGTTTGCTTTGTTTTTTTGTGACTGTGTTCCCTAATGTATTCCCTATTGGTGCGTGTTTTCCTGTCTCATTTCTATCTTCAGCACTAGTGCTAACATCCCCTTTAGTTTCATCTCCAACACTAGCACCTTCAGGAGCACTGTCCACCAGGACAACACTAGCACCCTCAGGAGCACTGTCCTCCAGGACAACACTAGCACCCTCAGGAGCACTATCCTCCAGGACAACACTAGCATCCTCAGGAGCACTGTTTTCTAGGACAACACTAGCTCCCTCATGAGCACTGTCCTCCAGTACAACACTAGCACCCTCAGGAGAACTATCCTCCAGGACAACACAAGCACTTACAATATTATACTTACATAATTACACGATTTCCGGGGTGTTCGTTAACCGGGGGTTCCACTGTACAGTGGAACCCAGGATTTCGTCAATATTTCGTTCCGGAATGCTGTTCGAGTGCCGTTACCGAACGAATTTGTTCCAATAAGGAATAATGTAAATTAGATTAGTCCTTTTAGACCCCAAAAATACTCTTACAAAAGCACTTACAAAAATAAACTTACATAATTGTCGAGTTGGGAGCAGTACGAAATCCGGGGGGTCCACTGTATATACTATATATATATAGTACAGTGAAATTAGCTCAGAGGCACCCACACCACCGGTGGCCTAGTGGTAAAGCTCTCGCTTCACGCACGGAGGGCCCGGGTTCTATTCCCGACGGGGCGGAAACATTTCGAAGTGTTTCCTTACACACACACACACATACATACAACAGGCCTAGTGTCAAATCGACATGTGCCTAGGACAAAATGGTAACTAACCACCGTATGTCCTCGGGACAAGGGTAACACACCTAGCTTGGCTGGGTGCTTGGTTCTGTAGGATCGCATGGTCCTCTGGGTTGGAGCGTCATGGGTTTTTGCTCACCATGAGGTGGGCCAGAGCAGCATGGGTTCGAATTCTTGGCTAGTTGCAGTGTTGTTATTGATCAATACCACTTGTTCGTGATCACAATAATATAAAATACTGCTCATTGAGGCTAGTACACCAAGCAGGGAGGAGAATGAAATTAGTACAGAGGCACCCACACCACCGTATGTCCTCGGACCAAGGGTAACACACCTAGCTTGTCTGGGTGCTTGGTTCATGTAGAATTGTGTGGTCCTGTGGATTAGAGCATCATGGGTTTTTGCTCACAATGAGGCGAGCTAAAGCAGCATGGGTTCGAATCCTTGGCTATTCGCAGTGTTGTTATTGATTAATACCACTTGTTCGTGGTCACATAAATATAATATAATATATATATATATATATATATATATATATATATATATATATATATATATATATATATATATATATATATATATATATATATATATATATATGACAAAGACTAGCATATGAGAAGTTTTTACAAAGTAGAAGTGATGCAAGGAGGGAAGAGTATTTGGAGAAAAAGAGATTAAGAGAGTGGTGAAGCAATGTAAAAAGAGAACAAATGAGAGAGTGGGTGATATGTTATCAACGAATTTTGTTGAAAATAAAGAAAAAGTTTTGGAGTGAGATTAATAAGTTGAGGAAGCCTAGGGAGTTAGTTTGATATCTTTATTATGCCCCCATACCCATCCTGTGGGCGGTAGTCAAAAGATTACAGAGGTGAATGATACCCAATATATTTAAGAATGGAGAAATAAATGATGGTGACCTGAAGAGGCACAGTAGCTCTAGTGAAATAAATGATGGGAAACAGGTGTAGACAAGGACACACACAAAACAGTGGTACAAACTAGCAATACCACGGTAGATAGTAAACAAGGGAATGCCCAGGGAAATACTGAAGAAAAATTACCGGAAACAGTTGAAGGCTCCATTGTTAGCAATAGTAACGAAGACAGACATGAGACAGGAACACACCCACCAATGGGAACACAGTCACAAAAAACCAGGGCAAACGGAAACCAGGCCTATGTGAAT